>JAKOGI010000099.1:0-142500 GCA_029747015.1 Carnegiea gigantea | reverse complement strand
CTATGGCAGATCAAGATGCAAGCCCTGTTGAAGCAACAAGGGTTATGGGCGTCGCTGGCAAAGAAAGATGCAGGCGCTGACACCACTGAGATGGCCAGTCTGGAGGAAAAGGCACATGCGACGATCATGCTGTGTCTTGCAGATGATATCATCACTGAAATTGCAGACTAGGATACTGCTGCTAGGCTGTGGTTAAAACTTGAGAGTCTATACATGACGAAGTCTTTAACCACAAGTTGTTCTTGAAGCGACATCTGTTTGGTCTGCGAATGTAGGAAGGTATGTCTTTGAGAGATCACTTAGATCAATTAAACACAATCTTGTTAGACTTGTGTAATATTGAGCTCAAAATTGAAGATGAGGATGCTGCCCTAATTCTGTTAGTATCTCTCCCACCCTCCTATGAAAATTTCGTGCAATCTTTTATTGTTGGGAAAGATACTATGTCTCTAGAAGAGGTTACATCATCTCTTCATAGCAGAGAGCTGCGTCATAAGGCGGCTGGTATAGGTGGTGCTGGTACCGAGGCGGTTGGGTTGATAGCCAGTGGGGGTAAAAGACCTGAGAATCCGGGGAAAAAGAAATCCAAGCCGTCGGGTTCTAAGGGTCCTAAACCTGGTGATATCTGTAACTACTGTAAGGAGACGGGACACTAGAAAAATCAGTGCCCTAAAAAGAAGAGGCAGCAACAACAACAGGAGAAACAAGCAGGTACTGCTGCTGTCGCAGAAAGTGACAGTAGGTCCGAAGAAGATATAGCCCTAGTCGCTGATGAACCTATGCATCATACTGATGTGTGGATGCTAGATTCAGGGGCATCTTACCATATATGTCCGCGTAGAGAATGGTTTACCACTTGCGAGCAGGTGACTGGAGGCAATATTTCTATGGCTAACAGTGCTGTTTGCAGAGTGGCTGGAATTGGTTCTATACAGATACGGACACATAATGGTAAATTTTGTACGTTGAACAATGTTAGGCATGTTCCACATATGACAAAGAATCTAATATCATTGAGTTTGTTGGACACGAAAGGATTCAGTTTTCAAGGTGAAGGAGGAGTTCTGTATGTTTGCAAGGGTTCAGATAGGGTTTTAAAGGGTGTCAAGCGAGGTACTTTGTATATACTACAAGACACTACGTTATCTGTTTCAGCTGCTGTTGCATCTTCAGAAATTCACAAGGATGATCTGACCAAGTTATGGCACATGAGACTTGGTCATATGAGTGAAAGAGGGATGCAAATTTTGGCAAAGAGTGATCTCCTCTGTGGTCACAAGGTGGTAACGGATCTTGGATTCTATGAGCATTGTGTTTTTGGAAAGCTACATCGTACCAAGTTTCCAAAAGGAATTCACAGAACAAAAGGTATGCTTGATTATATTCATTCGGATTGTTGGGGCCCTTCTCGTGTTGAATCTTTGAGGGGTCATAGGTACTTTCTGTCAATTATTGATGATTATTCCAAAATGTCTTGGGTGTTTATGGTGAAACACAAAAGGGAGCTTTCAACAACTTCAAGCAGTGGAAGACATTAGTGGAAAATCAAACTGGGAAAAAGATCAAGCGGCTGCGCACTGACAATGGGCTGGAATTCTATTCATCTGAGTTTGATGAGTTCTGTCATAGTGAAGGGATTGCTAGACATCGCACGGTCAGGGATACACCACAGCAGAATTGTGTCGCAGAATGTCTGAATCAAACACTTCTGGAGAGACCTAGGTGCATGCTCTCTAATGCTGGGTTGGCTAGAAGGTTTTGGGCAGAAGTGGTTAATACAGCATGCTATTTGATCAATCGTGGACCTCACATAGGTATACATCTCAAAACTCCATGTGAGATGTGGTCTGGTAAACCTGCAGATTACGTAAATCTGAAAGTTTTTGGCTGTCCTATTTATTATCATATAAATGAGGATAAATTGGAACCTCGAGCCAGGAAGGGAGTATTTTTGGGCTACGGGGGTGGAGTGAAAGGTTACAGAATCTAGTCTCCATCAGAAAATAGGGTTATTATTAATAGAAATGTGGTTTTTGATGAAAATTCTATGTTAAACCCTACTGTGAAATCTGTTACTGCGTCGGAAACTGGTAGTGTTGAGAAACAGGTGGAGCACCAAGTCACTCATGATGAGAGTGAACCACAACAGGAACAAGCTCAACATTCTTGTATAGAGACTGAGCCCACACCGCTAGCTAATCCACATAGCTTAGCTCTTGGTCGCTCTCGGAGGGCTAATTTCGGGAAGCCTCCTACGAAATACGGTTTCGAGGATATGGTGGTTTACGCACTACAGGTTGCTGAAGAGGTGGATCCTCACGAGCCGTCCACCTATAAAGAAGCAGTCATATGTTCTGAGTCTACCTAATGGATTGCAGCAATGGGAGATGAGATGGAGTCACTTCGAAAGAATAAGACTTGGGAACTAGTGAAACGACCATTGGATAGAAAAATCATCACCTGCAAATGGGTTTTTAAGAAGAAAGAAGGGATATCACCTACTGAGGGGATCAAGTACAAAGCTCGAGTGGTTGCAAGAGGGTTTAGTCAGGAGAAGGGAGTAGACTACGCTGAGATTTTCTCACCAGTGGTCAGACATACTTCTATCAGAGTACTATTAGCAATGGTGGCACATCAGGATCTTGAGCTTGAGCAACTAGATGTGAAGACAGCTTTCTTATATGGAGAGCTGGAAGAAGATATATACATAGCTCAGCCAGATGGTTTCCAAGTTCCTGGAAAAGAAGAATATGTTTGTTGTCTGAAGAAGTCCTTATATGGACTAAAGCAGTCACCTAGGCAGTGGTACAAGAGGTTTGACACCTACATGATACAGCTCGGGTATAACAGGAGTCCATATGACTGTTGTGTATATCACAAAAAGGCAACAAATGGTTCGTTTATCTATTTGGTGCTATATGTTGATGATATGCTGATAGCTGCAGAGCACAAATTTGATGTTCAAAAACTGAAAGGTCTCCTAAGTGCTGAGTTCGAGATGAAGGATCTGGGTCCAGCAAATAAAATTTTGGGTATAGAGATCTATAGGGATAGATGTCAGAAGAAGATTTTCTTATCACAGAAGGGCTATATTCAGAAGATATTGTCAAGATTCGGCATGTCTACAGCAAAACTTATAGATACTCTAAGTGCTGCAAATGCTCACCTATCTGTTGCATTTGCTCCTAAAACTGCTGAAGGAAAGGAATACATGTCTCGAGTTCCTTATGCTAGTGCAGTAGGGAGTTTGATGTGTGCGATGGTCTGTGCAAGACCTGACCTTGCACACGCTGTTAGTGTTGTCAGTAGGTTCATGGGAGAACCTGGTAAGAAGCATTGGCAAGCTGTGAAGAGGATTTTTCGCTATCTAAGAGGTACGTCTGATGTTGGTCTCATCTATGGAGGTAATACCCAGTGTTTGGTGACAGGTTATTCAGATTCTGATTATGCTGGAGATGTGGACAGCAGGAGATCAATGACTGGTTATGTCTTCACTCTTGGAGGTTATGTTGTAAGCTGGAAGGCAACTTTGCAGCCCATGGTTACTTTGTCTACTACGGAAGCAGAGTATATGGCACTGACAGCAGCAGCCAAGGAGGGAATCTAGTTAAAAGGACTAGTCAGTGATTTTGGTCTACCCCATGCTCAGGCTATCATATACTATGATAGTTTGAGTGCAATATGTTTAGCAAAGGATCAGGTTCACCATGAGAGGACCAAACACATTGATGTTCGACATCATTTCCTGAGAAGTGAAAAGAGAATTCAAGTGAAGAAAGTCGGTACTGCTGACAATCTTGCCGATATGTTCACTAAGCCGGTTCCAGCTAACAAGTTCCAACATTGTCTGGACTTGTTAAATGTTGGAAGCTATTAATTTGCCTCTTGGAGAGCAAAAATCTGAGGCAGAAGAGATCTGGTACTGTTATGGTGCATCTGTTGTTGCTATGAGAGGATTCAAGTCAAGGTGGAGATTTGTTAGAATGCCTTGAATCTGTTTTTAGCCCCCTTCGCAGACCTAGCACGATGGTCTCGCTGGCTGGTCAGCGAGTCGGGGTCCAGGGGTGACACGCCCCCGATGGGGGTTCGGGGCAACGCCCCCGAAACTGACGGCGTACGTGATATATGGGTTAGGGTTAGCTCTAAAGCCTAAACCCTATATATGTAATGCGTATCTCTGTATTCGCATATCAATAAAAACTATCCCTCTCTTCTGCCTGTGGACGTAGCTAACACATTGTTAGTAAACCACGTTAAATTTGTGTGTATTTGTCAATTTGTTTATACTTTCTCGTATCTGTTATAACATTAAGATATCTAGCCTTTGTGTTTTTTTTTTAAGTCCTAAATAAAATGGCATTGTTTCAGAAATTTTTTGTCTTTTATTAGGATTTGAATGCATATTATTTATTTGCTGTTGTGATGGCTTCCTAATTTTTGTTGTTTTTGCTTCTATTCTGTAGCAAAAGATTTTCCGAATCTAAAATATTTTCTCAATTCTTTCTGTGGGTTTATTGGGATTTGCCTATTTTTGAGTAATGATGCTTGATATACCATCTTCCTCTTCTTTCGAAAAATCCTAACCACCTCACAAAAAATCGTAACCTTCATCTACTCCAATAAAGTGCTACCAACAGCCATAATTGCTGGTGGGAAATAATCTTGGTACATCTTGATGTTTTATTTAGTTGTAGGGTATAAACTAATATTTTTGTCACTTTTCAATAAAATTTCTATCTAGTTTGTGGGAGTTTAATTGTTTATTTTTCTCACTATTAGTGTGAGTTTGGTTATTATCGTCTTTAGTATGAGTTATGTTGTTCTCACTATTAGTGTGAGTTTGAGTCATTGATTTTGTACAATTTATCGTAAGTTTGGAGATTTAGAGGGAGTTTCTTATCGAGTAGAATTTGAAAATTATTGTATTAGATCTACATTTTTTTATTAAAGAATGAGTCAACAATAGAATTTCATGTAGTTCTACTATGAAAATCTTCTTTTCAAGTGTAATCTATCACGTCAGTTGGACATCTGCTCTATGAAGTTATACTATGACTCGCTGATATTCGGGAAAGATGCATTAATATCAAAGAATGCCGTTGGTGGCAAGAATACTGTTGTAAGTTTAGAGCCGATCGACAGTATATTTACCATTAGCTTTCTGGAGAGGAATTATTCAATTTGATATTTTAGATTTATAGTTGTTGGAAGATATTCATTGTATATGCCATATGGCTTTTTATTAATGAATTATTTCTCTTTCTTATAAAAAAAAAAAGTAATGATATTTGCAAAGATAAGGTTGCTTATGTCTTAATCTCCTCAAATCTCGCACAAATGAGACTCATATTGAAAATTGTTAGATTTTTAGTAATATTTAATTTTTGAATCAGCTACATTACCAGTATCACCAACTTCAAAAATCTCACTCAAATAAATAGGCAATAATAGAGTGGCGATGTTGTACTAGTCGTTTGTATGAGTTTTAAAAAAACAATTATCTAATGTCAAATTGTCTAAAATTGGATGAAATGAAATAATATTATGAGTAAGAGAGTCAAACAAAAGTAGAATCCAACAATAGGCACATGATATTTAGTTAAAAGTTTAAAAATACATATTATTGTTTCAAATGTGCATGTTAATCTAACGAGTCGATCGGATTCGAGTTAAACTTCACCACCGAATTTGTAGGTCATTTTGGGGTGTGGTTTACTTTGGGTTTAGGCCCAAAGCGTGCTCTAAATCCCAAAATTAAGAATATATGATAAATTATGAAGAAAAATATGATAGATTACATGCATATATGAAGTGGTATTCTAAATTTGGTTAATGTGCATTTTGCATCATGACGTACTAATCGAACATATGTCTCTAATAATGTAACGAATGGACACAAAATTACACAAGATAACTTGTAAAGATGAAAAGTTTAACAATTGAGCCCGCAACTCAAACCACCAATCCTAAAAGTGGATGGCTTTGTTGGCATGTTTGATGGACAAGAAACTTTATAAATTTGGACACACACACATGTACAGATGTTGAGGTATCGCATGTTCCCTACTTACAGAACGCAACATCCTCATTGTTGACCTCAGATCTCCTCCCTAGGCAATGTGGGCTTCCAGACAAAGTTCAACAGTGTACGGGATAGAGATTCTCTTAGGCAGCACCATAGAAATTTGCCATAAAAACACTACTCGAATGCCATAAAAACTTATTGAATGACGATATTAATATGTTTACCTCATTTTCACCAATTTCATACAAAATGGTTGTCTATTATTTTATACCATAATGCTCTGTTGAGTTGGGCCCTCTATCCCTCACCCCCCCCACCCCCGCCAAGTATAATAATAAACTAATAACAATTGATAAGGTTAAAGGAGCACCCTTGAATAAGTGGCGAGATTTTTACTTATAAATAAAAAATTGGGTGTTTTAAACTGTTTTTTCTTTTTTTTTTGTGATAAAAAAGAAAATATCACTAATCATCAAGCTAAAAAATTGGGCAAGTTTATTCTTAGTATTTACATAATGGTTAAACTTAAAACGCTACTACTAATAAGGATTTGCGTAACCCTTTCGCTTGTAAGTGAATCCCAAAAAAAGGGATAAAATTGATAAGGCCTAGATCTTTTAATCTAGGTTGAGATTATATGTATATTTTTAATTCAAAAGCAATTAGCAGAACATCTTAGCATATAAATTCATCTATGATGTTGTAGTTCACTTTCAACTAATATGATCTTTCAAAATTACCTTACAACCTAGCTACTTGGCGAACTTCAGTTTGATTTTTACTTTTTTCATATAAAACGACTTTAATTTAAAAAAAAATATTTGCATGACTAAAATTACACTAGGATGCATTGCATATTAATTTGGTCTAATTGGGTTATTTAACTTAAAAGTATGTTATAAGCATTCCAGTATTTTGAGGGTTGGATTCTCCTCCTTTCGATCCATTGACCGTATATTAACGAATTTATCCTATACAAAGAGTCTAGCGTATAGACATGCAATTAGTTATATTATGGGGGAAAAGAAAAATCTAAAAAAAGACAGTCCAGTCCTTCACTTCCAAGTCTAATATGGCTTTGCCTGCACAACCAATAACGGCCCCCTTTCTCATAACTTCACAAGCGAAAATTGACTGTTATTCAACTTGCAGCTTCAAGCATGCATGATGCAGCCTGCACACAAGTCTTCGTTACTGTCACAATATTACAGTAAATCTTATTCCTTCAGTCTTTCAGCACTTGCTCAATTAATAAGGCGCGGTGGACCATTTGTTCGCACTTTTAAGATGAATATATGATATGATTCGAGGTTGATTAAACAGGTTTAGAATCTAATTTCACTGTAGTTTTGAGAAAGAGGTTGCCCCTTCTAATCACAAATTATGTCATAGACCCCGGCACTTTTTTGTGTGATTAAAACTGATCTTTTTTTACGTGTAGTTAGACACGTTTATTACCCACCTAATGTTCATTTTGTTTGATATATCTCGGCCTAGGTATTAAGCATTGAGATTAATAGTGCCCATTTTAGGTCATCCTCTCTTCGTGCTTGCTCATTGTTTCTCCAATTTATAGATTTGAGCATTTTGTTTTATATATTTGAGCATCTATTGTATCAAGTTGAGCATTTTGATTTACTCACTTGAGCATGCACGAGCCTATAGACCCAAGACCTTAATATAAGCACTGCCTTCTGATTTGTCTGTCTGTTGTTTGTCTCTTTTCTCTCTTTTTTTTGGGTTTTTGTTTTTGTTTTTTGAGTGTTGAAATACTAGGCAGTCTCAACGAACAATTGAATGGTTTACCAATCAAGGTCACCAACGAAGGAAAGCAGTTTAATTAACAATAGTTTCAATGCACATGACAATTAGCATACTTGAACGATGTTGGGTTTCTAAACCCCCCCCCCTCAAAAACACCCCAAACAAAAATTAATATTATTGTATTTTCATTTAGTTAATCAAAATATTAAATTTTTTTATTATAATTGGACTTTCAAAGAGGTAACAAAGATAAAAGCAAGTATACAAAGGTGAGCGTCAAAACAAAGATCTAATACAAGCAAACAACCGGAGTACAGCGACCCACATTTGCTTAAACAAAGCTATGAGCCTTCCTCAATTCCATCCTCGGCATGTTTCACAAAGTTCTAAAACATTAAATATTATTTTAAACGTTACTTTCAACACAATCTTAAGGTACCTTTTGACGTGAAAATCTATACTAAAAGAGTTTTTTTTTTCCTTACGAAAGATAACAACTTAAAAACATTTTAAAAAATAAAATAGATTATCAAAGTGTGCTGTCAAATAATAAGAAGGTACAACTTCTCTATTCATAAATATGGAGCACAAATTGATGAATCATTAACTTGACAGGCTTCCGGTTAGGATGGTATGCCCCACCTCCTTATTTGTCTCACAACTCCCCATGGCACAAGCACCAAGTGGTTGCTCAAAATAGAACTCATTTTGAGCAACCTGACTATTAGGCTAATTAATCATGGGGGCGTTGCCTTTTTTTACTTTTTTTTTTTGGGGGAGGGTAGCCTATGGACTTGACAAAGTCAACTTGGGCACAATGTCGGAGCTAGTCAACTTCTATGTCCCCTGTAATTGTAACTGGTGAGTAGTTACATGTTTTGTTTCTTTCATTTTCTTCGTAAAGATGATTGTATGTTAAATTATTTACAATTTTGACCCATTTGTTAGATTGATAACGCATATTTATATAAAATCTTAATATACTAATACTTGTTTTATTTAATGACAACAAATGACATACGTAATTGACATAAGTTAACCAAGGAAAATAATAATAATAAGGTACATATCACTGTGTTTAAGTTGAGCTATTTTGGATCTTTATATAGTTTAATCATTGTAAAGATTGACTATATGCCTGCTGGTAAAAGATACATCTTTTTTCAGCTATGCATGTGTGGTAGTTGAATAAAAGAAGACAAGCATAAATATGAAGTTACTTATATCTAAAAGCTATGTAATCAAGAATTTTCTAATGACGAGAACACAGATCGGAAACTAAGCGATGAGAAGGGATGCTTCTCACAAATATTATGAAGTTGCTTGAGTTCTGCTATTAGATACTCCCTCCATTTCGTATTCATTGTCAAAAACATTTCATTTCATAGTCTCATCTTGTTATTAACGTTCTCTTTTCCAATGACATTTCTCTATTTTTATTAGTCAAATAATCATTTCCACAATATAAACAACATTTAATACTTATTGTGATACGTATTGAAATTTGACATCCACCATTGACGTAGGGAGGATTATTTCGTGGCTAAAGTTGAGTTTTTACTCGATAAATAAGTCATAAAGAACAACAGAGAAAGTCATTACTGCTTTTCAGGAAACTCCTTCGCCTTCTTCGCTGCAGATGAAACAGTGGTGAGAGTTTTTACTCAATCAATAAGTCATTTTCATTTGTAAATTAGTATTGATAAAAAGGTGAAGTGCGTTTAAGTAACTTGAAGTTGGTATTTTTGGTTGAAATGGGTTGAAATTGATTAAAATCGATTGAAATTGGTTGAAGTGAGTTGAAGTTGGTACATTTTTTGAAGTTGGTTAAAATAGTGAGAATAAAATTTTAAAGAAAGTAGATTGAAGTGGGTTAAAGTTGATATTTTTCATTGAAGTGGATTGCAGTTGGTTAAAATAGATTAAAGTGAATTTAAGTAAATTGAAGTTGGTAAATTAGAAAAGACCACCAAAAAGAATAGGCCATTAGTTATTTATCTTCTTTTCTTATCAAAAAAGAAAAAAATTCATTCACACTAACAACTTGGACACCGAAACTAACACCCACGCTCCGTGGCCCACGTTAATATTATCTTTTTATTTTATTTAATTTTAGATTTATGAAATTTTGGACGATAATATACTATACTTTAAAGATATTAGTATTAATACTTCCAACTTTTAACTTGGACGTGTGCATCATACTATGGGCCTATTTGCTGTTTGTATGCTAAGATCAATTTTGAAAATGTTTTTAGTCAATGATGCAGTGGCGAAGTAAGGAATTTAGGAAAAAAGGGTCGGAAGTAAGTTGGTGGTTGTGCTTAAATGACATTGCTCACACCTTATTCATCAATGATGAGTTTTCGGATTTAGAGCTTGATGAGCATAATGACTCTTTAGTTATCTTTTTAAAACATCTATACATTTTGAGTTAGAAATCAAATTAACCTACAAATTAAACAACTGTAGTTGACAAATTAAACTCATAACTCAATACTAAAAAAGCAAATTAACGTCAAATTAAAGAATTAAGCAACAAATTGAATTATTGGGGTCAATTAAAGTGCTATCTTTTTTAAATATCTATACACTTTCACATAAAATTGAAATAAAATCTACAAATTAAACAATATTAGAATTGAAATTGGCAAATTAAATTCATAAATTAAACTAAAAAAGTAAATTAATCTATAAAAAATACGTTAAGAAATAAATTAAAGTACTAAAGCAGAATCAGTAAGCTTTGAACTTCAAATATAAAGAGAGAACAAATTTGAAATTTTGAACTTTCGTAAAAAATAAATTAAAAAAGAACCCCAAAACAATAAGGCACCCACAACAAGGGTCGAACAGCGACCACACACAGCGAAAACTTGCAACGCACGCCATCACCATTCCGCCAAGGACACCACTGTGCAGTCCATCCTTGCATTTGCATAATTGATTATATTTTGAATTTTTAGTTTTGCCTGCACTAGATTTTTTTTTTCTTTTTTTTTTTTGTCAGTTGACTTCATTGACACAACGCTTCTTCTGCCACTGCAGTGACATAAATACATATTCAACATATGCAATCACATACACTCAAAAATTCTTACATTTTAAACATATACAGTTATATACCATTGTGACACATCTATAAAAAAACACATTCAAACTTGGCCTTGATATATAAACAGTAAATAGGCCAGTAGTATAATGCATGATTTTATTTTTATTCAAAACTACCACCCACTTTTATTTTTTTTGGGTTCAAGTCACCCAACTTTTGACTTAGGCTCATAACTGCCATATTGTGCCTCACAGGACCGCCAGGGGCACGTTTTTAACATATCCTTTCGTTTAACAGGTTATATTAGAGTCAAAAGAGAGAAGAAAAAGAAAAATAAAAAAAGAAGTTGATGTATTACTCCAATTCCCTCCAAGCGTTCAGAATACTAAGCGTTTCCTTGCATAACACTTCAAAGAAGAAGTTAACCCTAATTCGTCCACCTCTCATCCTCATCCATCCTCCACTCATCCCAAAGTTCTTTGTGTACAGAACCCTAAATGCTTCCCCCTTCTCGGTAAAATCAATATTAGAAGTCATTGACTAGATCAAGATCATCAATAGTGAGGTAGTGATTGCTTGTGTGATTGATAAAACTTCATCAAGTATGTACTAAAATTTTAAAAAAACTGAAATTTGAAAAAAAGTTTCGAAAATTCTAAAGTGTTATGATGTTGACTAATTGCAAAGAACATTGTTTGATGTGAATTTAAATGTTGCTTGTATGCTAAATTTGCGACTGACGCTACCTTATACCTTCATGCTCCATTTTGCGTATATGTGCCCTTGAATTGTCTTTTAAGTGGTTGTCTTTGAAATATATGTACAGAATGTTTGTCACTACTGTATTATATGTGCACCATGGTGTTCGTTTTCAAATAGTTCCTCATTTTGTGCATGGTTTGGGGAAGATGAAATGGGTTGAACATGATACCAACTATTTAAGTGTTGCCAACATTTAGGGCTTGTTATCGAGTTGGGGTACAATGAAAGAAGCATTAAGAAAATTTATTTTATCAAGCCAGAATTAGCATTTGAAGATAGCTTCCTATCAATTGAAAGTGATAAAGAAGTGCATGAACTAATTGTGCTATGCAAAAGCTTTGAGTATGTATGCTTATGTGTTGAGCATAATGATGAAGTTCACTTTGTTGAATCTTTTGGCAATGATAATGAATCAAATGATGGTCACAGTGATTGTATGGTTGATGATGATATCATGAGTACAGGTCTAATCTTAAAGATAAGGAAGTTTCTCAGATTAGAGGGAAAAAAAGAAGATGCATGAAGACATGATTGCAAACTTAGACAGAGCTAGAGCTGAAAATGGAGAAAATTGGAAAGGACGCAATGCATTTGATGATATATATGCATGTTAGGAAGATTCTGACAATGCAGATAGCCCTCGACAATAATTTTGATGATTAGAAGAGGAAGGGGGAAAAAAAAAAGAAAAGGACATTGAAATGCCCTTAATAAAATGCAAGTACATCAAAGGAGGGGGTTGATCTAGAAGTAGGCCTCAACTTCATTGATAAAGAGCAACTTAGAGAGATCATTATCGTATGGTTAAAGGTTACGATTAGGATATAAAAAAGTGATAGAAAAAGATTCCAAGCATTTTGCAATGTAGAGGAATGTGGCTGGTTCTTGTAGGCTTCTAGACCTCAACGTGAGCAATCTTTTCAAATCAAGAAAATGCCTAATCCTTATAGTTGTATCTCTTTTAGCCTTGATAGAGGCAAAAAGAAGATATCAACTAGGTGGTTGTCATGTAGATGTATGGAAACATTGAAGTTGCAACCAAGTATAGAGATAAAAAAGCTAAGAAACTTGATTGAGAAGAAACATAATTACAGGGCCAATATGTCTAAGTGTTTTAGAGTTCCACTCTTAGAAAAAGAGTCAATCGATGCCTTGATGTTAATTAACTTAGCTATTTGAGCAAAGGCTTTGGCGTTAACCATAAGATATTACAAGGGTCAATTTGGCATCATTAGAGCTTACGCAAATGAGCTTCTCATCAAGAATAGGGATTCTACGGTTAAAATTACAATGGAAAACAATGGAAATGGAAATAGTGTGTTTAAGAGTCTTTACATATGCCTTGGTCCTTTGAAGAGATGATTCTTGGTAGGTTGCAGAAGAATGTTGAGCATTGATGGATGTTTCTTGAAAGGGCCATGGAATGAACAAGTTTTGGCAGACTTAGTTTGAGATGGAAATAACCAAATGTAACCTAGCACATGACATGCGACACAGAGAGAGGATATAGAAATATGGCTTTGGTTCATATGATTCTTAGTGAATGACTTGGAAATGGGAGATAGATATGGATGGACCATTATTTTAGACTAGCAAAAGGTATATTTATTTATACTTAAAGTTGTATTTATTGCTTATATATTATGTTATTAATCATTTTAGGTATTATACAAAAATCACGTTTTTCCTGCCAATTCTGACATTAGCATATTAGCATTTGATGTATTGCAAATTAGTATCTGTTTTTTTTTTATATTATAGAAAAATAAAACATATTGATAATTATTTGATTGTTTTAAATGTTAAGGGACTTGTTGATGCCATTTCAAACTTGTTACCAAAGGTTAAACATTAATTGTGTGCAATGCATGTGTATGCTAATCTGATGAAGAAATGGAAGGGTTTGTAATATAGAGGTGTGTTTTGGAGAATTTCAAAGTCTTCTGATGAGGTCTACTACAATAAGCATATTAAGGAGATGCAAGAGTTAGAAGTTGGTGCATGGCAATTCTTAGAAAACAAGGGCCCTAAGCATTTTTGTGGACTTTTCTTCAAAGCATATGCCAAATGTGCCTTGATCAATAACAATCTGCCCGAGATACTCAACACATTCATTACAGAGGAAAGGTCTATGCCCATATGGACAATGCTTGATAACATCGTCAAGAAAATCATGACAAGAGTTACTTCTAGGAAGCAAATGATGGATCATTTATGCCAAGATATATTTCCCATGATCTTGAAGAAGTTAGAGAAGGCTAAAGATTTATGTAGGCAGTGGCGTGCAAGTAGAGATGGAAACAGTATGTACAGTGTTACGCATGGAAGTGAAGGTTTTATAGTTGACATGTTAGCTAAGACATGCACTTGTAATTCATGAAAGTTAAGTGGTATCCCATGTGATCATGCTTTAGTGGTGATTAGGGAAGAGAACTTAGATCTGATTTAGTTTGTTCATAAGGGTTATAACACTTCAATACTTAAGAAGACATATGCATATACTTTGAAGCCTGTAAATGTGCCAAAGTTGTGGTTTCCATGTAAAGATGAGTCAATAGTGGCCTCTGTTTTCAAACAGAAAACCAAGGCAATTACCCAGTTAACAAGAGGCTTTAAGAAGTTGGAAAGAAGATGTTGGGGCTATTACAGAGTTGTATCCCGTTCAAACGGTACTGTTAAGGCCCTCTCCTTTTTTCTTTTGGTGATGGTGAGCATTTAGATTACAGCTTGCATCTCTTTATAGCTTCTTACAACTTCTTACAGTTTCTTACAACTCCTTACATCTTTAGCAAAATTCGTACAACTTCTTGCAACTTCTTATATTTCTTTGTATCTCCTTACATCTCTTTAATTATTAGTCAATGTATAAATTGTTGTGTTTGTTTATGATATGATTTTAATAGAAATATGTATATATTTTTTTTATAATATTCAACTTGCCAAGTATTTTTTCTCATGTTTATAGAAATATACATAACTTTGATATACTACTAAGATGACAAATCTATATATATTTTTATGAACATAAAACTTGTATAAACATAAAAGCAGAATTAACAACATGAATTATATTTTAGTTTCGACGTGAAACATATATGTCATTATATAGAAAATAAGTTACCATGCTTTTAAAATTTTTGTTTCCTTCTTTTTTTAATTTGATAATAAAATTCCCTTATTTCATGAATAATTTCCTAATGTCTTGAGGGGTTTATTTTTAAAATCTTTTGGTAATATTATGTTAAAAATATTAATGTATAATTGTTCAGTTTAAATAGAATTTAATTTTAAGGGTTGTATACAATTTTGTTGAGAAAAATTATTATTTTTTAAAAATTTGCTTACAGCGAGGTGAAACTAATGTTAATAAAAAACCATTTAAAGGGTAGAACATGTTTGGTTCTATAAATTTGTGGGCTTGAATTTAATTATTTTGTTGTTATTTAATTGACTTATTTAAAGTTTTTTTTCATTAATTATGATATTTCAATATTATTTTTTTCTCATTCAAAATGTTAGTTGTAGAAAAGTAAAAGTTACTTGTATAATGTTAAAAACTAGTATAAAATTAATTTCATAAATATCACTTATATATTACACATAATTTACTTTCATGAAATAATTTATTTCACAAATCATACATTAAAGACCAACAATTATGCATTTATATCTAAAAATTATATTGACACAAGTTTTTAATAACTCAATAACTATTTACATCTATCCTTACTGCTTCTTACAGCTCGTTACAACTCCATAACACTTCTTACAACTCCTTTACAGTTTTTATAGCTCGTTGCAACTTTTATAACTCCTTATATTTGCTTATAACTTACAGTTGCATCTTATTGTAAAAAAGAACAAACTCTGAGTGTTTAATATATAAAGAATATGACCATAACCAAAAAACATGTAGACAAAGGATACCATTATTATCCTTTATTTATTTATTTATTTTTTTCACAAAAGTATTGACCTATACTTTTCCATTGAACATGCAGCCATCAGTTCATAATCCCTTTTCTAATGTTGCTATGACAAATGATCCTCCGTCTTCATCTGTAATTGCTTGTGTTGCAACTATAAATCCTGATGCTCCATCTGGTTCTGTTGTTAGGCCTGATCAAGTGATAAACAGACAGGGGCCCAGCCTGACCTGCCCCAACCTGGTCTTTAAAAATGAGGTTTAGGTTTGACTTTTTTGTGTCTTCAACCTGCTCTGATTTCAAATTGAGGGTACCTAACTATGATGAAGGTTGGACTTGAGCCCAGCCCAACCCGCCCTAACATGGTCCTCAAAAATGAGGGTTAGATTCGACCCTTTTCTGATCTCAAATTGAGCGTGCCTAACTGTGATGAAGGCCAGACTCGAGTAGACGTTTTGACTTTTCAACCTGATTCGTTGACCCTTACTTTTTTAAAAAAAATAAAATTTAAAATAAAAATAAGATACTTTGGGTTTCATTTGTTCAAGATATTTTCGCTTTCTACTTTCTCATTTCCTCTTAGCCTCCGCCCTGCAATCTCAGTGGCTCATAACCTTCTAACACTTCTCTCTGATGTTTGGAGTAGTCGCTTTAGTAAATTAATTATTTTAATCACTAAACGACACATTAGAATGTTTGTTATTGCGATACATTTCATTGGACCGTTATATTATCGTTTGACCTTTTGTTTTGTAGGATGATTAATATTGAACTTTATAATAAAAATGAAACTTAGTGGAAAATTTCATTTTCTATATAGGGAAGGTTTGAGAGTCCGGTCTGACTTGATTACTAAGGGTACTCGCAGAATCAAGGCCAGGGCTAGGGGCATGGTCAAGGGTATGCCGATCCGCATGAGGGTTTGTTAGGGTCAAGGTCAAAAAAATTCTATATACTGACCTTTATAAACCGACTGACCTGACCCTCAACTTGATCAAGTCTAGCTGCAATTGCTTCCGCTTCTGATGGACCTTAGTCTGTTGCTATCGCCTGTGCCATTGCTTCTGTTACTTCCACTGGAACTGCACCTAATTTCGTTGAAATTGCACCTCTGCACATAAAACTGCGGACACTACACTTGAAATTGCTAAAAGCGCACCTAAATTTTCTGAAAGCTTCTCGAATCATGGACTCCATAGTCCATGCTAGATCTGCGATTTTGCTGACTTCTTTCTCCTTTTTCTCTCTTTTCCTCCCTCTCCTGCTCTCCCTCTCTTTCTCTTTCAGTCTTACCCTAATTTGAGGGATTGTTATTTCAACTTATCATAATAAGTAATTTATTACTTATCAGTAGTGCTAATGAATGCTGATAATAAATACTTATGATAAATTAAAAAGAATAGACCCTAAATTTTTCTCTTTGAATTTGCGATGCTCAGTCTTATTGTTTAATTAATTAATTAATTAATTAATTAATTTTGTTCTTGAAATTAAAAAAAAGAAAAAAAATGATGTGGCCTTTGGTGCACATTAGGCGCGCGAGTTATTGGTGTAGATAGAATGATTGATCAAAAAAAGAAGTTTGTTTTTTCTTCCTTTCGTTAAGTGCAATGTGCGATTCTACTATTTGATTTTGTCTTTATCATTGCATGAAAACTGGGACTTTTAAATTGGTTTTGACCCTGGTCAGGCCATCACACACACATCCGAATTAGATCAAGATGCATTTCCGAAGTTTTGAACTTTGGTCTCCAAATTGAAACAAGAGAGCTTATGCCCTGTGTTGCAAGAACGTTAATTACATTAATACTTTATTACCCGTTACGCACGTACTATACTAGTTTTCATTCAACTAACTAATTTTAATGGGTACGGTGAAAAGAACGAGATGGGGTGAAAAGTTTTAGCTATGTTTGTTTGTTGTTATGCAATGAGAAGCAAGCTGAAATCGCACATAATAAATATCAAAAATCACAATTTAAAAAATTTTGGTATGCACTAGTGTGTTGTTTAGTGTATTATTTTAGCAGTAAATACTATACACCAAAATTTAGTTATTGTACACCAAAAAATATAACCCAAAAAATGTGCACCAAAATATAGTTACCGACTCATTGTACACTAAAATCAGTTCATGCCAAGATAAAAAGCTTTATTCATTAGTGTATATAGTCTTTTGTTTACTATATAAGTAAGTTATGGGTACATTAATGTACTCCCCACATGACGATAGAATTAAGTTAGTCTTTTTTTCGCTCGCTTTTCCTTGTTCTCGGG
This sequence comes from Carnegiea gigantea, assembly GCA_029747015.1. Lineage (NCBI taxonomy): Eukaryota > Viridiplantae > Streptophyta > Magnoliopsida > Caryophyllales > Cactaceae > Carnegiea > Carnegiea gigantea. The sequence goes on along the minus strand of JAKOGI010000099.1, from coordinate 124,691 downwards.
AAGATATGTACACGTGTCAATTAGCATGATATATATAAAAAATGTATGCACATGTAAAGTTAATAAAATCCTTCCTCATTTTATCTTATTTGCCTTGTTAAGTCTTTTTCCCATAAAAAGTTGTTGTGCTTTGGTTAGGGGAAAATAATTTCCCCCCCCCCCCAAAAAAATAGCTGTCAAATTTGCATACTTCAAAACACTCGAGTAAAACTAGATATACACCATATTCTATACTATTTCAAAAAATCAAGATGTTTATACTAAGGTCCTGTTCTTTTCAGTGGGAAATGATGGGTGTGGGATGGGTGAGTGTGGAAAGGGGGGAAGGAGTGGGTAAGAGTTGATGAGAATGGTATTTTTTTTAAGTGTCGAAAAGGGGAGGGGGGGAAGGAGTAGGTGAGAGTGGGTAGCAGTTGAAAGAAGTTGAATGAAGTTGGGGAGTTGGTTTAAGTTATATATTTTTGTATTTTAATGTAGTTTTCGGTACCACATTCCCAAGTTCACCAGAGGTCGTCAATGCGGCGTTGCCAGAGGAGGGATGAAAGAGGAGTTCAACTATCGCTATTCTTGTTTGCAGGGGACGGTTGAGCGAATTTTCGAAGAGATGAAGGCAACATGGAAGATATTAGATGATAGGATGCCCCAAGTGACATTACAAAAACAAATTCAGATAATAATCGCAGTTTGTACCTTCCATAATTTTATTCATCTCCATCGACATGGCATCCAAAGATCACCAAGGCCACCCTCTACTGCAGCAGAACATGATGATACATTCCTTAGTTCGAATGCCAAAAATTCATGAACCAATTTAGGGATCAACTAGCTACTGATATGTGGGAGTCTACTGCGACCTGATATGTGCAATATGTATGGCCTTACAATGTCAATTTGGTTAATGTTGCAATATGTGTTCGTTTGTAAGACTACAATTTTATTACTGTCTAACGAATATTCGGTTTCATATGAAATTAGTGAAATTACTGCTTCACTTTCTATCGCCAACAACAAATGTTCGTCTCACAACGTAAACGATTACCATTAATTTTACAGCCGTTAATATTTATAACATCCGTTAGTTCTATCGTAAACACCGAATGAAAACATCTGCATTTTGTGTCACGATTTATGATGACCAGAAAATAATGTGTTACATATACCACAACAACAATCCATGTGTTGGTGACGTATAACAAAAATTTCGGAGTCAATGAAAAACCATTTCTAACAATCTGTTCCATATAAAAATTAAAATGAAAACATCTACCACTCACGAATAACTAACATTTGCTTATCAACGCAAAAATTAAAAAAATACAAAAATTACCATTGGTGACGTATAACAAAAATTTCGGAGTCAATGCAAAACCATTTCTAACCATCTGTTCCATATAAAAATTAAACTGAAAACATCAACCACTCACGAATAACTAACATTTGCTTATCAACGCAAAAATTAAAAAAATACAAAAATTATTATTTTTTTAATACGTACAACATAAATAATTTCATGTACAATTTATGGCAAAACTTACAAATATTCCAATAACATCTGAAAAATAAATAAAACTCTTCATAATTAGTATCAGACTACTCGAATGTACAATTATATCAATTATAAGAGTTTTCAAACTATGTCAAATAGTAATTATAAATTGAAGTGGGTGAAAGTGGGTGAGAGTAGGTGAGAGTGGGAAGGAGTGATATTTTTGTTTAAGTGTGGGAAAGAGTGGGAAGGGGGGAAGGAGTGGGTGGGTGTGGGAAGGAGTGAGTTGGGTTCATCAAACCACGAAAAGAACAGGCCTAAATAGGAGTGGTTATCCATAACATCTATCTAATCAAATATAATCTAATGTGATACATAAAAAAATTAGTGCATTGGTTGTTTGAGCAACAAGTGTCAAGATGTGATTGGTTGTAATTTTTTCCTTTTGAATGTCTATGTGGCATACATTCAATGTATTTAACTATAACATGCTTAAATTGTATGAACTTAAGGTTATTTGTAAGTGTCGTGAATTAATAACGTTCTAACATGCATGCATATTCTATTCAATGTATCCAGATACAGCATATTTAAGTTGGGTACTTGGTTTTCCCCCCCTACCTTCGTAAAAGTTAAAATTGATTTTGTTTTTTAAATGATAATGTACTAATATGCATGCATAAATTATAAATTGTCACAACTCACAACTATTAAGAAGTTTAATTAAAAAGTGTCTTACAATAAAATATTTATCATTTTACAATGACAATATATATATTTAAAATATTGCAAAATTGATTCAGTCTGTCAAATTAATTGAAAATATGTTGGTAATGTCATCTTTCATGTTAATTGCTTTTTGTATTTATATATCAATAGCTTTTTGAAAGGCTCCTTTGCATATGTAGATTTTGTTTGACATATGAATAAATTACAAAACATAACGCTTGGTCATTTTGGGGGTTCTAGAGTTTGGCAAGATTGGTCAATCAGCCAATGTTAGTTATAACACGTCATACTGGGGCTATTAATATAATGTCACTAGTTATTATAGAGAAACCCTTGGCCAATTGATGCAACTGCAAGGAAGAATACAAGCACCGTACAAAATTCTGTGGATTAAGAACCTGTTTTGGAATAGTTTATAAATTGCTATTACTTATTAAGGGTCTATTTTTTTCGTAGATATATTGTACGTGCAAAATGGAAATGAGTGAGGAAGAGTGGGAAAAAGTAAGTATAAATAATTTGTTATATGTGTGAGTGGGAAGGAGTGGAAAGAAGTTGAATGGATTGAGAATATTGATATTAGTTATGTCAACAATTTGTGCAACATAATAATAATTACTAATAATTATTATAATAGTTATTATTAATTAAAAATAAATTTAATAATTAATAATAGTAATAATTAATAATAATATTAAATATAATAATTACAATAATAATCCTAATTAATATTAATATCAATAATCACAATAATTGTTAACATTAATACCAGTAATAATAATAATTAATATTAATATCATATTAATTATCAACTATTAATATTAATAGTAATTACTATTATTATTATAATTATTATAACAATTATTAATAATGAATAATATTAATAATTACAATAATAATGAATAATATTAAGAAAAATAATTATTATTAATATTAAAATTAATAATAACTATTAATAACTATTAATAACAATTAATTATAATTAATATTATCACTATTAACAATAGCAACAATTAGTATTAATATTAATAATACTAAAAATTACTAATTAGTAGAATTAATATTAATAATAATTAGTAATTACAAAAATCAAAATCAATTATGTTAAGAAAAACAACAACAACAACAACAACAATAATAATAATAATAATAATAATAATAATAATAATAATAATAATAATAATAATAATAATAATAATGAATATTGATAGTAATTAATAATAGAAATAATTATTATTTAAAAATTAATTAATTAATAATTACAATTAATAATATTATTGATATTAAGAATAATTACTATCAGTCTTATTATTGATAAATAATACAAATAATAATTATAATAAAAATTATTTATATTAAAAATAATTAACAATAATAATTCTTATTAACATTAAAAATAATAATCATAATAATAGTTAATATTAATATTAATTATTAGTATTAAAATTAATTTTAATAATGATTTCTATTAACATTAACAATTAATTTTTATTATTATTATAATTACAATTATTAGAATAATGATTATTACTAATGAATATTAATAATAATTATAATAATAATTTATGTTATTAATTTATATTATTCGTTATAATGATTATTGTTATTAATATTGATAGTAGTATTAAAAAAAATTGCAAATGAATAATATTAATAATATTTATTTATGATAAAAATAATAAGTACCAGTATTAAGAATAATAATAATAATTATTATTATTAAGTAGCAGTAATTAATAATATTAATAGTTAATATTTAATGGATAATAAATTAAAAAATTATTATTATGATTAGTAAAAACAATTACTATTATAATTATTAAATAATAAAAAAATTATTGATAATAATAAGTAATAATGAATAATAATAATGAATATATCAATAGTAATTATTAATTGAAAATAAAAATAATAATAAATTTTAATAATAGTTATTAATTTTAATAATAAGTACAATAGTAATTCCGATGATAATTCTTATTGCTAATAATAATGATAATCATAAAAATTGTTAATAATAATAATAACAATTGATATTAATACTAAGACTAATTGCAATATTAATAGTTATTAAGAATTAATAATAATAAGAATTGTTATTATTATTGTGATTATAATAATTATTATTATAACTATTATTGTTATTAATGAAAATTAGTAATAATTATAATAATAATTATTATCACTATTAATACTTACATTAAAAAAATTACTAATTAGTAATATTAATAATAATAGCTATTAATAAAAATAATAATTAATAATATTAAGAATAATTATTATCATTAATATTATTAACCTTAATAGTTAATATTAATAATTATTAATATTAATAACTATTATTTAATAATTAATTAGTTAATTAATTAATGATAATAATAATTAATAATTATAATTAATATTAATATTAAAAATAATTACTATTAATATTATTGTCAATTAATAATAATCATTAATAACAATTAATAATTAAAATTAATTATTATAGTAATATTATTTATTAATTAATAATAAAATAATAATTAATTATAGTATGATTATTATTAATATTAATACTAATAATTATAGCAATAATACTTATTAATATTAATAATGAAACCATAATAAAAATGGATGGGAGAGAGTATGAGTAGAAAGAAGTGATACCTATTTTAAAAACTAGGAGGGAGTGACAGGGAGTAGAATGTAGCATTTACCCACGAAAAGAAGGCGGCCTAAGTACATTGGCCATGCCATACCAACTAGTTCCTTTCCCATTTTAGCATTTGATATGATACTGATGATTTTACTTTGATTGAAACTTCAATTTAAACTAGTGTTCTTATCCATGTGATATACCAAAAGATTTTTAATTTTTTCTTTTATAATATTTATATATATGAAGTACAATTAATAATCTAGCAATTCTATGTAAAATGCTGAGAATTTTGTAAACTAAAAAAATTAATGACTTTTTAATTATAATTCAATGACTTTTTAAGTTATCAAAAATAAATAAATTATTATGTGTTTATACTTTTAAAATAAATATCATATGTCCATGCAATGGAGAACAATCTTATTTGTAGAATATGAATGTCGATAAATGCTACTAATAGCACAGATTGAACACTAGTTAAACAATTCTTTTCTCGAAATTGAAACCTTTTCATGATAGTTTGTACAGATAGTAGTATCCTGCATATGTAAGATTCATGATATTGTAACTAATATTTAATATTTCACGTTTTTATTTATATGTTCAAAGGAAAGGTAATAAGTCAAAAAATTAATCTATATTTATTAGTATTTGATATTATTGCTATCAAACTAAATAATTACAAGATACTAAATAATTATAATGGCATGACCTTTGGATCAAAATACAGATGAGGAAGGAAAAAAAAAAAAAAAAAGGATAGACAATTGCAATAGAGTGAGCTACGCAATAATACATGCCAAAAGACCTCTCTTATGAGCTAAAAAATTTAATTCCACCTAATGTGAAACTAACAAACAATAAACAGATCTTGCTAAACAATTTCATTTTTGATATCTTCGCTACGTTCCTAGACATTAGTTGTCATCGACTTCGTATCACGGAACAGTACTCTATTTAACAATCTACTTCCCTTTCACTATCGGAAAGCTTGAATATGACCCTCCATTTTTGATATCAAGCATTAATTAAACAGCGATCCATGTAACAATCATGTTTTCTTGGTTGCTCTTCACAGATTCTCCCCCTTAAACACTATAATCTGCATTTTCTTCACTCAATACCAACCTGAAACCACTTAATCTTCAAAGAAGCTCAGTATAAGGGCATTACAATTCAATTACAACTACAACTTAATCAAACTATGACAAATGATAGCTTACTACTCTATTAGCAATTTGCCGTTTAATATGCGTTTTAAACACATATTAATGTCTTGAGTGTTTTAAAAGGATAAGTCTGATTTAAAAGGCAGTGGGGCATTTAAAACGCTTAAGTAAAAATATAAAGAAGTCCACAAATGAGGGTCATATTTAGGACCTGGTTTTTTTTCAAAAGCAACCGTATAAACACATACATACATATAACTTTACATTTTACAGGAGTCAACTTTTTTTTTAAACGAATATTTGGCCATATTTTTTTATTAAAGTTGTCGAATAATACACATCCTATATTTTTTCCATTTAAAACTCGTACCGTATTTTAGTAACATGGGTTTACTATAGTCATATATCTTCATAATCATAGCAAAACCAATAGTACGAACTATAATTTCATCCAAAAAATTAAAGAAAAAGAGCAACAATAACTTTGAGAATGCATTTGCGATCACGCGGGTTGGGGAGAACGAGGTCGCGAGGGGGAGGAGAGTGCGGCTGATATGAATGGCGTTGGCGACACCGGTGACAGCAAGAATGCCCGATCTGGTGAACCTAAAGAGCTGCCATGATTGCTCTATTCATTATTTCCATCCGTTAGATCTCGCTATTATTCCTTGGGAAACGTGATCATGCTATTCTTAATGATGATGCGAGGACAATATCAATGGAAGAACGTGAGATTAAATCATGCTATTTGTTATTAACTGATACTTTGACAATAAACGTAATAATAGTGTGAAATAAATAGACAAATATATATATATATATATATATATATATATATATATATATATATATATATATATATATATATATATATATATATATATATATATATATATATATGTCGCCTACTTTTTTTTAGTTACTTTCTGATAATTTGTTTTGTTGCGTGTTTTTTTTAAAAAAAAAACCTTGTCTTTGCTTGTATTTTCTATGTCAAACTTCTTAGATTCTCAAACTAGGCAATGCCTCCATGTCACATGTTGAGTGTCATTTTTTGTTTTCTGTGTGTTTCCCTCTCTTCGTCGGTTACTAATAAGGGTCTGTTCTTTTCGTAGGTAAATGGAGGTAGGTAAAAAGTTGAAGTAGGGTGAGGTTGATTGAGGTGAGTTAAGGTGAGTTGAAGTTGGTATTTTTTTGAGGTGGGTTGAAATAGGTTGAAGTGGATTGAAGTAAGTTGAAGTGGGTTAAAGTTGATATTTTTTTTTTTGTGGTGGGTTGAAGTGAGTTAAAATAATGAGAATGTGTGATAATTTATTAAGTTATTGTAATTTTTAGTGCATTTTTTCGCTGAATGGTAATTTCACAATTTTGTAACTATTTTTCTGGAAGTTGGAGGGCGGCACAACTTGTCAACTATTTTTAACGATTTGGGTTACAAACTATTAAATTTATGAAGGGGTGGGTTGAAGTGGGTTGAGATAGGTTGAAATGGGTTGAGGTAGGTTGAAGTTGGTTGAAGTTGGTTGAGGTTGATATTTTTTTTCAGGTGGATTGAAGTTGTTTGAAGTAGGTTGAAGTTGGTTGAGATTAATAAATGTAAAATGATCTACGAAAAGAACAGGGCTTAAATGTCAAGGTAATGTTGTGTTGCCTTTTTTCATAATAGCTATAATTAAGTCATTAACACGGATGATCCTAGAGCTACAATTTAGTTACATGACAGTTTAGGCCCACAGTCTGCCCCGATTAAATCTGGGCCGTTGCCCACCGCCGAACGGTTAGCTAGTTGCACCTCCATCTTAAATTTCTTGAGGACTTTGTCCAAGAACTTGGGTCAAATAAAAGCACAACCAATATCCGTCCCTTAAGACTTGTGCTTGCACTGCAGTACTTTTTAAAGCGCACGTCAAAGTTGCAATTTTCAATTCCACAGACAATTTTCCAGAGGTTTTTTTTTTTTTTGGGGGGGGGGGGGAGAGTTTATTTTTTAGTACGATCCAAAAAGGGAGGAAAACAATTAAATCATTTGTTGGATTGCCCGAGGGGAAGTGAGCTAAAACGTAATTTACATAGCAAAAAAGAGTAGTTTAAAGAATGATCCAACATCCAACAAGTTTTTTAGACCACTTGAGCCAAAAGAAGAAGAAGAAGGAAAAAAAAAAAGACACTAGTATAACCTTTAATCTTAAAATCCAAATGTAAGTGCATAAGTTGCAAATCATGTTCATTATATGATTCTAGAAAGTCAAAAAATAAAATATAAATAATAAATTATTCAGCGGTGTTGTGTTAGACACAAAAAAAAAAAAAAAAAGAAACTTGCGAACAGCGATGGATAGAAGTGAGCCTAACCTATTAATTGCATGGCAATCCATGATCCTCAACCAAAATTGTGTTTCCCCAATCGTAGTCGGTATATCAGAGACTCACGAGTAACTAAACCAATTTTGAGATGGATTATTGCACCGAAATAGTCGGTTGGTAGAAGGCATAATTCTTTTGTTCAGCCTTGATCATCTTAAGCTCAAGTTTAACATCCCTATAAGCCTAACATCCCTATAAGCCTACAACAGATCATGATAATGATTAAGGTTAAAGCCCTCCATACAATAAGATTTGGGTTTTTCAGGTTAAAATGCTAACAACTTTCATCAATCAACCAGAAAAACGCTAAGATGATGTCAATTTGGTAAGCCTCTTTCGCCCAAAACACTAACATGCAAGTTTATCTCCCTTTCCAAATGTCCTTCCACTTAATCTTTCATCACGGGCCCTACTCTCCCAGAATGAATATTCTCAAATATGAAAATTAGGAGTTTTAAAATACAGGTAAGATGGTGAACCATGTGGGAAAATTCTTGGTCAAATAAAGGCATAATCTTGATGAAGAGATCCAAGTGAATGATGAAGATCAAACTTCCACAAGAAAACCCACAATTCTACCTCTCGATTTGATTCAAATTTGCACAATGATAAAACCAAATAAAATCAAAGGGGATATGTCTAGAATAAAGACTAAACCACCACCTAGATTAATCAACTCACCCTTCAACCTTCTAAAACCAAAGCACCAAAGGATCAAGTTAACAAATAGGAAAGTACTCCCTTCCCCAAGTATATACTACCAAATAGGATTACAAAGAAATTAATTAACCAATAAAGTCCTCACTAATGGTACAATTTTGAAGGAGACCATAAGAACATAAGTTAAGCTGGAATTGGTTACATTAGTGCTGGATTGGATGAATCATCCACTACCTCAAATGGATGAGTCATGGAGAGAATATTCTGTGTGTGGCTTCTAGAAGATTCTGCCAGCTATCCAAGAAATATTAGATCATAATTCATCCATTTACTAGCTTAATTAATTCCTTAATAAAAAACATGCAATTCCATACCTTGCACTGACCCTTGCTCGGTATACGTCCCATATCTTGCACGATACTTGGAATATAAAAACGTTCTATATCCAGATGGAAACTAGGTATCTGAGGCTAACCGTACGTTCCATATCTTCCACGATACTTATTTGAGGCTACTAATTACCTAACCGCCTTTCTTAAGTTTAATTAGGCTAATTCAAGGGTCCTAAGTCAATATTGACTTTAGAGGACCAAAGCCTTGACTCCTAATTCCAAGCGTCAACATGGTTTTCACTTTATTCATGGTAGATCATCCTTGGAGTTTACTCCGCATCAGATAGTAAGTTTGAGCTTGGTTAAACAGAGTGAATAGAATTACAAGTCCTAGCGAAATGATTTTTGCATCTCATCTTAGTTAGTGTTTATTTGGAAAGTTTTAATTGTTGGCTTTTACTTGTTCGAGGTTTTTGTTTTTTCAACCAAGGTAATTCCTAAATAGTTTACTCCAATATATATATATATGTATGTATGTATGTATGTATATATATATATGTATGTTTGTATGTATATGTATATATATACATATGTCTATAAATATATATATATATATATATATATATATATATATATTACAAAAATACTAATTAAAAAACAAGGGATAATTATTTTTGAGAAAACGACATCACCTGATAAGGTGGTGTGCAAACGTCTCTCATTCGTGACTTGGGCTAGCTTGTAGGCCTTAAGAGCAAAGATTGCCAATGTGCTCGCATGAGCAGTTTCGGTGAGTTGGGCTTTTTTGACAAGCAGTCTGAGGGCCCATTAGCGAAAGTGATCAAAAGTAAACATGGCAAATCGATGATTACTCGTCATGACTCATGAGATTTATTTCTGCAAGGTATTGCGTGGGTTGGGGTGGGATACTCGATGATTATTAATCAAAAGTACACATGGCAAATCGATGATTACATTCGGGTTGGGGTGGTTGGATTTTCATTTCTGTAAGGTATCCCGTGGGTCTTTATTTTTTGGGATCTATTGGACTTCTATTTTATCAAATCCGGACCATTGTTGGTCATGACTCATGAGATTAGAACTTTCTGATCTAGGGGATTTTCTTCATTTACATTATGTCGTCGATTGGCTTGACAAATCTTTCAGGTTACATGTAATTTGGTATTTTTTTAAAATTAGGTAATTAAGTGTGAGTAAACTTTACTAATTCTAATTTAAAGTGGACTATTGGTTTTAGCCATTAAACTCAATCTTAAATCATTAGTGGGACAAAGACCTAGTAAAGCAGCCTATATGTAGATTGTATATACTATAGCTTAGATGTAGCAAGGCACTCAAGAGAAGGCGTTTTATGATACTTCTTTCTTATTCACCATCACCCACATTAGGACCTTCAAGCTTTCTCCCTCAAGCTGCTATATGTCCTTAACTGAAGGTGTTAGAGGATAAACCTATTCTTGGGCCGTCAACCATCAGCTTAAACTTTTGGTTGAGCTAGTTCTTAAACATGGTATCAGAGCCTTTCTGAGTGAGAGGTCTTGAGTTTGAATCTCAGCAGCCCTCATATTGATTTATTGCGCAAGGTAGGGAGAGCCTTTATAGCATACACGCTTCCAGCCCGAAGGGCATTTGCGAGAGGGGGTGTGTTAGAGGATAAACCTATTCTTGAGCCGTCAACCATTAGCTTAAACTTTTAGTTGAGTTGGTTCTTGAACAGAAGGTAGGTAGAAATTTGATCGTGAACGACATTTAGATTGCTTCAAGGTAGCTAGAGAGATCGTAAGAGTTTCTTTTTTTGTTCTTTTTAATAAGGACATTTGGATTGTAAAAATCCACACTAAGCACGTAAAAATCAATATGTCCTATTAGATTTAACAGTACAGGCTGTTAGAGTATTAAATCATTCATTATTATCAAAAACTAAATTTAAACTTTTGATTGAGTTAATTACAGAATATGATGTTAGAGCTATTTTAGGAAAGATAGAGTTTTCGAGTTTGAATTTTAGAAACCCTCAAGTGAATAATGTGCAAAGTGAAGAGTGGCCCTTGCAATATTAATACGTTACACCAAAAAGATATTTGCATAAGCGAAAGTGGTAAGAGTTAAAAAAGTGGTGGAGCATAAAAATATTTCTCATCTTTCAACAATTCAATTTGAACTTTCAGTTGAGTAGGTTTTACGACATGTATCTAATCTAATATAAAATTGAATTCCAGGCCACTGTCAGATCTAATGATCTGGATTGTGGTTTGAAATTGTGTTTGAATGAAAGCAATGAAAGACCTGAGAATTGGAAAAGCATTGGATTTGGTTGCCAGAAGATGAGTCCAAGTGGCTCGTGAAAAATCATCAACAATATTGAGAAAATATTTGTATCCATATTAAGTAGAATTTGCATAGGGACCCCAAAGATCAACATGTAACATTTCAAATTTACGAGTAGTACATGAAGTACTAACAGAAAAAGAAGCTCTACGTTGTTTAGCCTCATGACAAACTTGACATATAGAACTAGGCTTAGACTTACAAGAAGAAATAATATCAATGTGCTTCATATTGTCAAAAGACATATGACCAAGCCTATAATGCCAAAGTTCTAAAGGAGACATTTGATAAGAGAAGGAAAAGATTGAACTACTATTGAGCTGGGATGCAGGGGTTGGACTGCTGGTCAGACCGGGGTTGCAGAACTTGTGGTCCACAAAGTACAGGCCATCAACTTCTTTACCAATTGTCAAAGGTTGCTTCATTGAAAGGTCCTGAATGTAACATGTGTTAGGGGAAAAAATCACATGTGCAGATAATTGTTTGGCTAATTTACTTACAGACAGCAGATTATAATGAAAATCTGGAACATGTAAAGCATTGGAGAGAGTTAGAGAAGGAGTGAGTTGAATGGTTCCAACGTTATGGATTTTAGCTTTTTTACCATTGGGCATAGTGATAAAGGAATCTTGTGGAAGAGGGGAATAAGAGGAGAAGTATTGTAGGTTAGGTGTAATGTGATCTGTAGCACCACTGTCAATGATCCACTTTAAGCCAGGATTTGAAGCTGAAAAACAAGAAACCTTACCTACCAACATAGCTGCACCAATGGAGTCACCTGAGGTTGAACTTGAAGTCTCAAGATCATGTTTACTCAGTATGGCAAGAAGTTTATCATACTGGTCAAGAGTGAGGAATGGGGCAGACTGTTCTTGATCAATAACTGGAGGAACTTCATGTTGGGCTGTAGCTACTACTCTTCTGCCTCTGTCTATAGGCGCATTTCCTTTTTGTCTTTGCAATTTGAGACACCTATCAATGGTATGACCATGTCTCTTGCAGTAGTTGCAGAATAGAGGTGTTCTTCTTGAGGAAAGTGTGGGGGTAAGCTATTGAGTATGCTGTTTCTAAGGAGGAAAGTTATGGTTCTGTGTTGAGAGAGAAATGCAGAGGAGTCTCCAAGTATTGAAGAAGAAGTTTGGAGTTCTCTTTGTCTCTCTTCTTGAAGAACCACACTTAAAGCTTGGCCAATTTGTGGCATAGGATGACACATGAGAATATTTCCTCTTACCACAACATATACATCATTCAAACCCATGAGGAATTGAATTAAATGTTGATTCTCAATCAATTTAACCATAGCATTTCGAGTAGGACAGTCAGAATTAGGGCATGTAGGAATGCTTACAAGTGCAGCATATTCATCCCAAAGAATCTTGCATTTAGGAAAATATTCAGAGACTAATAGACTACCTTGAGAAAGGTTATTGATCTCCCTTTGTACCTGAAATATCTTGGTGCCTTGACTCTGTCCATGACGAAGTTCAAGTTACTCCCAGATTTGCTTAACAGTGGAGCAAAATAGCACACTAGTGGCAATATCCTTCCCGATGGAATGAAGCAACCAGGATATTACCATTGCATTGCAACATTCCCATTGAGAAACTAAAGGGTCAGTAGCAGGTTTAGAACAAGATCCATTAACGAACCCTAGCTTATTCTTTGAAACAAGAGAGACCTCACAAGATCGTTTCCATTGACCATAATTTGTGCCTATGAGAGGCTCTGATGACAGACTGCAGTTTGGATGATCAGAAGGATGGAGAAACAACTCATGAGTATGATCAAGAACAGTTGCATCAGAGGCTGCCATTGATGAATTATGAAGGATTAATAATAGGTTTGAATCAGAAGTTGAGGAGATGAACTGGACTGAGTGATGTAAACAATCGATGAATTAGAAAAGAAGAATGCAAAACAATCAACCATTATTGGTGATTCAAAGAACGGAGTAGTTACTGAATCACAGATCGATTTGATCAATTTTAAAAAAAAAAACAGACGCAATTAACAATGGCAGAATCTGGAAAATGAGGATTCAGCCATTGAGGCTCTGATACCATGTTACAAGCTGTGAGCTAAAGGGAAATGAAGAACGAGGGAAAGAATGGAAAGAATCATATTTGCTATTCACTGTCCTCAATGTACATCATCTGACTATTTATGCACAGAGATTGATAGCATTTGTTAGAGATAATCTACAACTAATCACATGGGAAAGGGAAAATTAGTTACAACTGAATTCTGTTATTTGTCTAACAAACAGAAATAACTAACTTTTGTAATAGCCATCCTCAACATTGTTCGTGATGGTAAATTGACAAGTTGGTAGAAGATCCCTCCACTAGGAAGTAGACTAAAAAATTATTAAAAAAGGGTTGTTCGAGTACAAGTATCTTTTCATTTAATGTGGGTGCAAGCCAATCTAAATATATTATCATATACAAAATAATCCATATTAATTATTAAGGGAGGAACGAGCTAAGCATAGTGGGAGCTGACTCATCTAATGACAAAAGGCAATGGGAGGGTCGAGTGTCTCTGGTAATTGGACAAAACCTAGCACCTCATCCTCAATTTCTCCACAATCTACGAACGTATTCGGTAAAGTTAGCTGTTTTAGTAACAATTAATTATTTTACTAGTTATTAGTGATTTTACTAGCAATTAGCTGTGATTCACTAGTGATTAGAGATTAGCTATTCAACTAACAATTTAAAATAAATGTATTTGGTAAATGTAACTGTTGAAGTAGCAACCGAACAAGAAAAACCTGCAAATTAGCAGGTCAAATCTGATTCGAACCCTAACTCGCCCGTTTAACCCTAACATTGTATACTTGTCTTAAGATTTTTCTCTAATTTATTTGTATTAACAATAATATCACATCATGTTACAAATTAAACAATAGTACCTTTTCTTTCTCCACTCCATTCTCTTAAAATAACATCTTACATATCTTGTAAATGGAAAATCTTCTAAAAAGATATAAAATTAGGGTGAAGTGACTATCTAATCTTTTGAAAAATCAGTTTAGAAGAAGATAATTAGATAAATATTAGTGATGCACAGGTCGTACCATTATATATTTAGTAAAACGAATATGTGAACCATATTTTAAATAAATTACTTTGTAATTATCTAATTTTTTGATGTTATAATGGAGGGACATATCTTGTACTTGTCTAATTCCCTTTTATTAGGTTTTCATTCTAACTAAACTTTGATGCTAGCAATGGAAAATGGGCCAGTCATGTTCGTGTTGGGGCCGACCATTAAGAAAGTGTACTTAATTGAATATTAGTAGGTTAGTTAATAGAAATATAGAATTATTAAATAGGTTATTAACAAGTCAAACTGCTTCAATCTGTTAATATGCTTTACATAGGCTGAACATAAATGATCTGCACCACTATTGGCTTAATTTTAATGGGTGACTCGACCCACCCAACCCAAAGGGTGCTTTGCTCATGCATACATGACCTTCATATATCACAATAAAAAGGTTAAATATTTTAATATTCTTTTGAGAACTCACAATCACTATACTTTTTCATTAAGTACAAATAATTTTGAGTGATAAATAAACGAAATCAATAAATGAGCAAAATTTTTGATTTTGCCACAAGAAAAATAAATTACAGAAAAGACACTCTAAACCCATTGGGTCGATTTGAAACCCTCAAAACCGTAATATGATCGCCCATATTTTACCCCAATTCGAAAGGCACATGACCCGTATTTTATCCGAGCCCAAATACACTTCTCTTCCATTTTAATTATAGGATAGTGGTAAGGAAAGATGATAATCAGGAATCAGTAGAGAGAGGTTAATGCAACATACTGCTCTTGTTCATCTAGGTTCTCATGGAACCGTTCCGATTCCTAGGAATTTGCAATTCCCCTTGGTGCAATATCCTACGTAGGATGGATGTCGGGTGGGCTGAAGCATACCTGTATTCATTCTTATTTTTAAAAAATAAAACCTATATTCATATTCACATTCATCGGATTTTGGAAAGTAACACACTTGCACCCATTGGGTTTTCTAAGTTTATAGGCTAGGTTTTATTCAGGTAGGTTTGGGGAGCTGAGCACAAAGTCTTACCCATATTCAAGCCATTTTCAGATAAATGCTATATTTGATTACCAATTTTAAGTGACAATAATAAGAAATATGCCCAATAAGATTCAAAAGTCAAATTTGTACGAAAAACATTCAAATTTTTATCTCTATGTGAACAAAAATTGATTTCAACGTCAATTTTATTAACACTAAATGAAATGAACAAGTAGAAAATCCATGGAAAAATATCTAACCTGCACAAGAATGGCTATAAAGATTATACAATTAGCATTTCTTGCCTTCAACTTGAACTGAGTTTTAGCTTTTTTTTTTGCCTCATTACTAGCAAATCAAGTATCGATTTTGAAATCCGTACTCATACATATTTTCGAATATAGTACTCATATCTATAACCCATACCCGCTTGATGTCCATTTTCACCACCCAGTGAGGTTTTAAATGGATCAGATTTTAATCAGATTTTTTGACTTTGAGTAATACTCTCATCCCTAACATATATGACAAAGAATTTGGTCAAGAAGCTAGAGAGAATCCAGTGCCAGATTGGATGAATTAATCAAATAAGACCTACAACTAGCATGTTGCATCTTTTAACTATGAATCTATGATTTTTGGTTGAACTTGCCATATGGTAGATTACATCAGACCAAATGTTTTGTCATGCTTTGAAAAAGACCCTCATCGTCGCGAATATACTCTTCAACTTTTTCTATTCGGAGTAATGGGTCAGCAGCATAAAATGAACTATTATAGTCCCACTTATTTCTCATTTCAATCTTCATTAGCAATGCTGTAGGTATTCCGACCATTGATTCAATCCCCCTCCCCAACAAAAAAGCAGAGAAATTCATTGAATTATTCATCAATCGCAAGAAAAAAAGCTTTATTGTGCTATATATGGATATATTCTTTTCAATTTATGAGAGGTACTTATCATGTTTTAGAATGTTTCATCATGATTCAGTGTGTTTCAACAATAAACACTAATAAGTATTTCCCATAACCTACAACCTCCATACTGCGTGCTGCAACAAATTACTACCTACAACCTCCTTCACTAATGTTCGCACCTCCTCTACCTTAATTCTCTCCTTCAACAACATATATTCCTTGACCCTCTCTCATAGGTTACTTTCCCATCTCCACCTTCCTCCAACAACCCCCAATAACACATACACAACTAGTTTCCTTCCCCCACCATTGTCTGCTATAACAGCACCATCTAATTCTATTTTACATGATCGTCACAACAACCACACCCTTCTATCCTCCCCGGATTGCTGGACCATCCACTCCCATCAACTTACCTAACACCACCGCATTTTCCTTGCATGTCGTATGACAACATCATTTTCTCATTTCAAACAATAGTGCATCATTTACTTTACACAAGTGACTCACATAGTATCCGTCGGTATAGCCATCAGTTTACCCAATTACTAAACTATGTCTCCCGTGGAATACCATTTAGGTTATCCAGGTTTATATCCACTCAAACATTAGCCTTTGACCAACATTACAACCCTTTCACAACATCTTCTAGCATCTTAACTTGTTCCTCTTGTACACTATTGTATATCCCACAACTCATCCATTCACACTATCATTATTATATGTACCTCTATAAACCTTGCCATGATCCACTACAATTTTCTTCCTTTAGAATGCTTGCCTTCCCTTACACTCCTATGGTACACTATCCTTACTACATTATCATGTAATTTGGTTTACATAACATGGACAAACAGTAAACAACATCATGGCATACATATATACCCAGACAATTAGCACTCACAACAACTACAATCACAACAACCTCATTGTGCTAACATATGACTTGCATTTATGACCAAGTACGACATACCTATTGTATACCCAACTAGTTGTAGCGGTCTATCCTATTTTTTATCTTTCCAATCCTTCTTCTTCACGTTAACCAGTTACCCTCAGCATAATGTCCCCACCTTCCTCAGAAGCAGTATAGAGGTTATGAAACGGTTGATGTCGTTGCTGAAGTTGAACCATTGTATACCTTGTGTGACCCCATTCTTCTCACCTATCTCTAGACCCTCGCTCAAAACCACCAAATTTACCCCCAGTCAAGTACCACTTTCAATTCACAGAATAGTAGAAAGGCTGAAAGAGTTGGAGGACCGAAAGTTTTATGGAGACGATTGATGATATTGCTGAAGTTGAATGAGACATAGAGGGCAAAGGCAAGGATGGATGGTGTTGGTGAGGTTGAATGGGGAGAGATAGTACACAATATACCCACTGCCTTCTTCTCCCACCGTTTCCCCTAGACTTTCATTAAGAACAGCCTTATAATTTTGCTTGCAATTATATTGTTCCCTTCCTTCGTTTCCCTCTAAAACCAACCCCAGGGTGTTCCCCCCCCCATCCCCCCCCCCCCCCAAAAAAAAAACCAGTCGAAATCGAAAGGCGTCTGACAACCCTCAATCCAAAAATCGCCCCCTTCCTTACCCCCTCTCCTGTCTCTCATGGCTGCCGAAGATCCGAAGCAGAAGCAGGCGCGTGCGTCGTCGTGTTTGAATAAGCTGCTGGAAGAAGGCAAGCAATTACGGGATGAAGCTGAACAGATTTCTTTGAAGATTCTTGCAGAGAAAGAAAAATCAAAGGAGGCGATGAAGTCTCATGTATCAAAGCAGACGAGGTTTAATATTTTCGCTATGGCTGCTCAAATCTACCGCCATGCTGTTCATCTCATGTATGCTCTTCCCATCCCAAATCCATCCTTGTTTTCATTGAACAGATTCTTACTTTTAGGGTTTCACTAACTCATCGTTTACTCTTGGCAAGAACGATCCTGATTTTGAACCAAAGCCTGATCATGACCGCCTTGCTTTCTTGGCGTACCAAGGATAAGGCATTTCGTTGCATTGGAAACTCCAGCATGCACGTCATCGAGATGATGATGTTGCCAAGTCTCACTCTGAGTCTGATGATGATGGAAACTCGGGTATGCACCTCTTCGTCAGCCAATCTATTTCCACTTCATGCCTTATATGTTTACATTGTATTCCTACATGTTTCCATTCATGTTTAAATTCTGAAAATATTTCTGTTTGCTTGGAATGTCTGGTTTTATGTGACGAAACTTAGACCGCGATGTTATAAAACTATTGTAAGTTAGTTATAGATATGCTTCAGACATATGCCTTGTAGAATGTAGAGTTGTGTGCATAAGACAAGTTTATGCCTATATTGGGTTCGCCCCTGGTTGTGAGTTGTGATTGTAGAGCAGTATTCCATGTGGATAAATCTTGGTTCGGGGGGTGCATGACTCATGGCCATAATCTAAGCTGTCATTTTGTATTTTGTTTGTGTAACATCTGTCATAAGATAAATCTTGGTACTTTGCATGCATGATCTGTGGATATAATTTAAGCAGACATTTTGTAGTTTAGTTATCAGGTCCAACATAGTGGTATTTTTTTTCCGAGGAGGGGGTGGGGGAGGGGGAGGGTTAGCCAAGTTCGTTCTTATCATTAAGGATATCTTCTGATGTCCTGGCAATGTGAGGTGCCAATTCAAGGGTTTGGTTCGTTGCTCAAGGAAAATTAAGAATGAGTAACTATTTGTCATCATTTGGTGGGCCTCTTGTACAGTTATTTATGAAGCTTGAATTCTAGTTCTAATAAATCAAATGTGGTAAATTAGGCTAATTCTTTGAACCACAATACATTCAGACAACGACAATATGACGGAGGAGGAAGACAGAGACATGAACACGTCAAAGGACATGCTATTTCAGGCGATACAAATTGCTAAGAAGCATGCATTCGATCTCTCATGGAAATAGTCCATTGCGCATGGTTTTGTGGGAGCAGAACTTGAGGGCGAAGGTTTAGTACCATATATATCTACTTTCATTCGTTTAAGCTTTTGAATTTTATTAAATTACAAATGTTCACATCTTCTTTTGTCGTTTTAGGTGGTTCCATGTAGGCCAATATGAAGAAGCATTTGAGTTGTTTCACAAAGTGTATTCCATCTATGAGTCGGAGCGCATAGAGTATGATTACATTTTGGGATCGCATCCTTCTTTCAGATGATAGATATTAGATGTAGAACTTGTTTCACCTTGTTTGGGGTGAGGTATACACATCTGTAGCGGTATGTTGTTATGCTTCGTATGGTTAGAGATTCCGTGTGATTAGAGACCGAAAATTGGAGACCCAAAAAAAAGTGGTCTCCAATTAAATTCAGAGACCGAATTCAGAGACCGATGGCACTGATATCAAAGTGAGATCAATTCAGAGACCGAAATGAACTTACGGTCTCAACTTGAGACCAAAACAATTTTCGGTCTCAGATTTTGGACACCAACAGTGACCTTGGGTTCACTTAGAGGCCGTCCAAAAAATGTCGGTCTCAGATTTAGATACCGAACTCCAAGATCGGTTTCCAGTAGAGACCGGACTGGCTTTCGGTCTCAGATTTAGAGACCCCGGTCCACGCACGGTTTCCATTAGAGACTAAGTTTAGAGACCGAAATTGTTGGACTCAAATAGAAACTGAAATTAGAGACCAACTGGCAGACCATTACATTTGAGACCACATATTTCGGTCTCCATCAATCGGTGTCCAATGTCGGTCTCAATCTGCCATCTTCCGTCCAATTAATCTCACACCTCGCTCCTCACTCGAGCTCGACCATCTTCTTCGATTCAGCTAGAAAAAGAGAGAGAGACAGAGAGAGAGGGACAGATCGAAAGAGGAGACGGAGTATACATGTCGCCATTGTCGACCACAGCCAACATCTCAGTCAATTGAAGGCTCTGAGTGAACAGCTTGGCGTTGAATGTGCGAACCACTGCCCAGCAGATTCAAGGCTCGAAGTGTGGCCTCCAAGTGCGACTCCGGTCTAATCGTTGCTGCATTCTCTTCCTCCTCCCAGGTAAGTTCATGGGTAGCCTGTTACGGTTTAATTTGCATAGTGTACTGTCGATTTAGGGTTTGGGTGAGGGGGTTCGAATTTCTGCCATTGTGGGATGTAACTGAGGGTTGGAAATCAGGTCGTCGTTTACTCAGCTGAGCCATTTTAGGGGATCTGAAGCTCCATTGTTTGGCTTTGATTGTCAGGGTTGCTGAGTTCGTGCCTCACACTGATAAGCTTGAAATCTATATGTGATTCTAATCTTTGCAATCTGTAAATGAGGTTCTGTTTTTCGTGCTCTCTTCATGTCTCCTTGCAAAGCATCACATTGTTGAATGTTTAGAGGCTGTATAGTTGATTGGTTGTGAAGGTATGCCTCAGAGCAATTATTTCAAGCATGAACTCCACCCTTGTGAAGGTATACCTTAGAGCAGCTACAATGTAGGTGAATACGACGCCCTAATGTGATACCAATCTTTGCAAGGGGCTACGGACTAGGGCCTTACATTGAAGACAAAACTGTAAAACCTAACAAAAAAGGATAGGAAAAATTATGTAGTTGCCATAGCTAGAATGGATTGAAAGAGCTGAAGTTTAAACTAAACCCCAAACCTTCATCGAAATGGAAGCATTACTTCACTGCTGATCTGGTAGAAACAAATGTACAATTCTGAAATAGAAGCTAAAACCGGATTGAATATGGTAAGCTGTTGAGCTTCGCCCACTTTTGTCTGGCTTAGAATTTTGGGAATGTTTTGCTGTACTAAAATTTGTTTCTGTGTGCTAAAATAGTAATTCCAGGGGAATACCAGACGCTATATATATATATATATATATATATATATATATATATATATATATATATATATATATATATATATTATATATATATATATATATATACATACATACATACATACATATATATCATACATATATATATATATAATATATATATATATATATATATATAATATATATATATATATATATATATATACACACACACACACACACACACACACATATACATGTAATATATACACACACATATACATGTTTATACATATACACACATATATGTATACGTACACCATACATACATATATATATTATATATATATATATATATATATATATATATATATATATATATATATATATATATATATATGATATATATATATTATAGTTAGACACACCACATACACACACACACACACACACACAATATATATATATATATATATATATATACACACACACACCACATACATACATACATATATATATACTATTAATATATATATGTATGTATGTATCACACACACACACACACAGAGGCACACATACACACACACACAACACCACACACACATATATGTATACATGTATGTATGTATGTACATATGTATACGAGGATGAGTTTATGTATTTATGTATGTATGTATACATACATACATACATATATACTATATATAATATATTATATATATATATATTAATATATATATATATATATATATGTTGTATATCTGTATGTGTATGATGTATGTATACATATGTATGTATGTATGTTGTATGTATGTATGTGTATATATATAGATATATATAATATATATATATATATATATATATATATATATATATATATATATACTTATGTATGTATGTATGTATGTATGTATGTATGTATGTATCTACATATACATATGTATGTATGTGTGTATGTATGCTTGGCTAGTAATATATACAGTTCCTCCTGAGACAATGGATCCAAATCGGGTGTGGATGTACAACAGACTAGACGGGACGTATCTAAGCAAGACATTCGTTGAGAAAGTGGATGACTTGCTTGTGCACAAGAAGAGTTTTAGAGGTGCCAAAAAATAAAGTGCCCCTGCGTGAAGTGCCGCAATGTACCATACCTGGAAGTGGACACAATCAAGTTACATTTGTACCAGCGAGGGTTTCAACCTAACTATTACAGGTGGGTGCATCATGGTGAAACGTTCCTCGAAGATGATGGAGTTGCAACTTCCTCATCCAATGCACAAGTACTACCCAACCTTATGAGGGATATGGTGATGGATGCCTATACACATACGTCATCCGTGTTATTACAAGAGCTACCCCACAATGAGGAGCATGAACCAATACCAGAGGCGAAAATATTCCTTAAACTCCTCAAGGCAGCAGAGAGACCATTATACGAGGGATGCGAAATGTCACTACTAAAAGCTGTTACACGGCTTACCAATCTTAAATGTGAATATAATCTACCCCATCGAGCGGTTGATGGTATTGCATCCTTTATGAAGGAGATATGCCCAAATAACAACGACATGGTTGGCAATTACTATGAAATTAAGAAGTTGCTTGCGGGTCTTGAACTTCCACACCGTAAAATAGATGTTTGCCCCAATGGTTGCATGTTATTTTGGAAGGAGGCAGCTGGCCTTCATAGATGCACTTTTTGTGATGAAGGGAGATATTCGAGGACGAGCAAAGAAGGAAGGCAAATCCCGAGGAAGCAACTAATATATTTCCCCATTGGACCTCGATTACAATGTCTTTATACAACAAAGAAAACAGCTGAGAGTATGAGATGACACCATGAGCACAAGCGCCCTCCTGGGGTCATGGCACATCCATCGGATAGCGAGGCATGAAAACATCTAGACGCTTCCTATCCTTCGTTCGCTGCCGAACCACGTAATGTAAGGTTAGGCTTGTGCACTGATGGCTTCTCACCATTTGGCCATTACGGTCAAACATATTCATGCTGGCAAGTGATTGTGACCCCTTATAATTTGCCCCCATGGATGTGTAAGAAAAGGCAATTCATATTCATTGCTCTGCTCATTCCCGGTCCAAAGAATCCAAAAGGAAATCTGGACATATATATGCAACATTTTATTGAAGAACTTTTACAATTGTGGAATGAAGGAATACCAACATATGATGTGTCCCTCAAGTAAAATTTCTTACTGAAAGTTGCCATTCTTTGGACTGTGAGTGACTTTCCCACTTACGGCATGCTCTCTGGCTGGATGACTGCTGGAAGATTAGCATGCCCCTATTGTATGGAACATACAAAAGCGTTCAGGCTAGCCCATGGGAACAAGCAATCCTGGTTTGACTGTCATCGATAATTTCTCCCAAAGGATCATAGATTTCGGCGTAATAAATCAGCATTTTACAAAAACAGGGAGGACCATTCAGAACCTCCTCCTATGTTGACCGGGGAGCAGGTTTGGAGTCGTGTGTCTTCGCTCCCAACGGCAGCAGATCATAAGGAAAAAGTGGATGGTTATGGACGGTCTCACAATTGGACAAGATGGAGTATATTTTGGGATCTCCCTTATTGGAGTAAGTTGTTACTACGTCACAACCTCGATGTCATGCACATTGAAAAAAATATTTTTGAGCAAATAATTAACACGGTGATGAATGTTAAGGATAAAACAAAAGATGATCTCAATGCGAGGAAGGACATGCTTACTCATTGTAAACGTAAGAGACTTAATGTTCACGTTGTGGAAGCTGGTGAAGGAAGCCGGCGAGAGGTTATGCCACAAGCTCCATATGTCCTACAGAAAGAGCACAGAAAGGTGGTGTGTGAATGAATTCATAAACTGAAATTCCCAGATGGTTATGCGTCGAACTTGAGTAGGTGTGTTGACGTGAGAAATGCTTCACTGCATAACCTGAAAAGTCATGATTGTCATGTCTTCATGCAGTGTTTGCTGTCGCTGGCTTTCAGAGATCTCTTATCAACAAACGTCTGGAATGTTCTAACTGAGCTTAGCCAGTTCTTTCGGGATTTGTGTTCCTCGAAGTTGCATGTTGATGATATAGTCCGTTTAGAGAATAACATTGCAGAAATATTATGCAAGTCGGAATGAGTTTTTCCCCCTGCATTCTTCAATGTAAAGGAGCATCTACCTGTGCACTTACCTACGAAACTGAAACTTGGAGGACCGGTTCAATATCGATGGATGTATGACAATGAAAGGTATGGTATGCTTCATCGAAATCATGTCAGCAGTTCCGTACGCAAGTGATATTTCCATTTATTGGATTACAGTTCCTTCATCACTTAAAGAGGAAAGTGGGCAACAAAGCACGTGGTGAGCCATCAATTTGCAATGCGTACTTAATGGAAGAGATCACGAACTTCATTGTGAACTATTTTGATGACAGTGTTGATGTTAGGGCATGAGATTTGCCCAGAAACGTAATGAACATTGATCAGGACAAATTCGATGTCAAACTTTCAGACATTTTCTCCCGTAACGTGGGATATGCCCCGAATGAGGGCAGTGTTCGGTTCTTAGATCATTTGGATCATCGATTGGTGCATACATATGTGCTATCAAACTGTGGATTGTTGGGCGAATATGAACGGTAATTTTCTGTATTACATATGGAACATACTTTGCATACATTGAACACGACTGTATGATGTTCTCATTACACTGTGTAGGATCTTCGAGCTCGAGATGGGCCAACAAAACCCTCGTGTTCGGGTCGAGGATGTGTGGTCAACGTTTGAGGATAGATTTCCAGAATGGTTCAAAGTGTATGTCGTATTTCTCCAATGTGATTTGCTTACACAGCGGACGCATTTCTGTAGTTTTAAGTTAATGATAATATCTTTGACCATTTGTGGTTATGACGGCCATGTAGGTCTTGCACTCCAACGTTAATAACGATATTGTAAGAGCACTTGCGTATGGTCCTAAAAGACATGTTCGTCGTTGGGATCATTATTACATGAATGGCTTCAACTTCCATGCATATGAATATGGAAAAAATAAGTCAACAATGAATTACGGTATTTGCGTGAAAGGGACAGATGGAAAGGAATATTATAGCATTCTGCAGGATGTAATTGAGTTGCACTATGTTGGGGATATTCGTCCATATAAGACGATCTTGTTTAAGTGTGATTGGTATGACTGCATTAATGGTGTTGTTATCCATGATACATACAAATTGATCGATGTAAATTATACGAAGAGATATCCCAAGTATGATCCATTTATCCTTGCAAGTCAAGTCACGTAAGTTTGCTTCATGCCTTATCCTATGAAAGATAACAGTAAAAAGGATTGGTGGGCAGTGTTAAAAATGAAACCAAGGTCAATAATAGATGCCCTCGAAGAGGACACACCATTCCAAATAGATGAAAACGACAACCCGCCTAATTTAGGCGATGTTGACGTAGACGATGATGTCGACATCGGTCCAGAAGAGGAAAATGACACAGATGACATTGTGGACGAGGAGGTAGATGCCATCGATGGTGGATACAGAGAGGAATGGCATGGCGGGTTACTAGATGAAGACGATGACAATGTTGATGATGATGATGATGACTACTTCACCGAGTCAATGTTTACATAGTGCACGTCGTTCACTAATTTATGCACTACTGGTGTTTTTATGATTTAGAATCCCTGTTCCGTATGTTAAATGTATGCAAACTTCTATTACAATCCTCTCCCTCGATTCGTTATGTTATTTGAGTTGCATGTTTTCCTACCGGAGTGCGTATTGGTTGCAGCTATAATGTGTTTATGCAATTTGTGACCTTCATAGCACAGTATCCAACATTGCTCAGTGTATCATATTTAGTGTCGTTGGGCATACAATTTTCAAATTCAAATGCATGCACTTATCTAACTGATTTTCATAACATTGCGCAGGAGTAGGTACGCATGGATGGTTCATGCAGAGCCATCACCCAGTGCGACTCTCAGGAGACGCAGCCTCTGGAGTTTCCGTTGGAGGGTACTAGCACCCCATTGACGAGGGTACGACTTGTGCCTAACACCGACATGTGGTAAGCGTCGTTAACATTCAAAATACACAAAACGGATGTGTACGACGTTTTCATTTCATTTGTGGGCAATGCTCTATCATAGGTTTGGTCACCGAGATCTTGCACGAGCCATCTCCGAAACCATTTGAACTTACTACAAGGACGCCTTCATGTGTTGGCGGGACGCCCCTGAGGATCACAGGAGGTTTTGGTGGAATTGTTTTAAGGTATACTTCTTAACTTCACCATATGGTATGTTCGTTATACTACCATTGATTTAGGTACATGATACCAACATTGATTTAAGTTCCATAAGTATTTAAGTAAATTGTTTTCTCTTAATTTTTGGGATGTAAACCCTAATGCTCCGGATGTGTGATCCGTGGAGATGTGTACTTGGTGTATTCCGGGCGTGTGGCCCGTTGAGCGTGCAAATGTGTTCTGTATTTTTATTTAATGCAGGGAAGTAATGTATGGTTTTAAGCCTGGGATATGGTCAACTTTTAGGCGGAACTTTGTCTGTTTCTTCCAAGAAATAAATATATATATGTATATATACACACTCACACACAACCCCCCCACACACATAGGGACAAAAATATGAAAGCTTAAAGTGTAGTTGGTGGTGTGTGAATGTAAATTCTAGTGACGAGGTTGTGTGATCTGTTGAGATGTATTGTTGGTGTACTCCGGGCGTGTGGCCCGTTGAGCTTGCAAATGTGTTATGTATTTTTATTTAATGCAGGGAAGTAATGTATGGCTTTAAGCCTGGGGCATGGTCAACTTTTAGGCGGAACTCTGTCCGTTGCTTCCAAGAAATGAATATATATATGTAAATATACAGACACACACAAACCCCCCACACACATAGGAACAGAAATATGAAAGCTTAAAATATACTTGGTGGTGTGTGTTAGTAAATTCTAGTGACAATGTTGTGTGATCTGTTGAGATGTATTGTTTTTTCTTAATTTTTGGGATGTAAATCCCAATGCTCCGGATGTGTGGTCCGTGGAGATGTGTACTTTGCGTACTCCGGGCGTGTGGCCCGTTGAGCGTGCAATTATCTTATGTACTTGTATGTATTTCTTTTACGATAGTGTATGGCTTAAAGGCTCGGATATTGTCAATTGCTAAGCGGTACTCTGTCCGTTTCTTTCCTAAAATATGACTGCATGCAAATAATTGTACATTCACCTATATTTAAAGTACACTAAATATATATGCCGTTGAAGCAATCTTTTAGCCAATAAGTATGTCATCTATCCTCTTGTTGGTTTTTTTTTATATGTAATAGAAAGGTCTAAATATGTAACTGCTGTTGAAACTGACATAATGTATATATATAATCTGGGTGTTTTTTCATTATTATGTTTAAAACATGACCACTTATTATGAGCTACGCATAAAAAATGACCACTAATGAGTTTTTTGGCAAACTAACACAATGCAATCGAATTTTGTTCTATTATTTGGAATTTTACATGCAGCAATGATTCACATGGGATCCCGAGCACGAGGCGTTAGTCAGAAGAGAATGGCAACAGAAGGTGCGTGTAAGGGTGAAAGACATAGTGAACAAGGCCGCAAGGGGCTCTCCGGACAAGATCATTACTGGGATGACGGATGATCTTCGCGCATCATTGCAACACAAGAGGGAAACTGATTAGGAATTCAAGAAGCGGTCTGAGCGGAACACGAAGAACAAGATAGAGGGACCGAAGGGTAAGATTGGGTACAGCCAGGGGTCAATATCAGCGACAATGTGGGCCGAGAGACTGGTATGAATATCTGCAATACTTGACTGGAATACGTTAAATTAATTTTTCAAGGCTGCTAACATAAACATATATATGTGTATCTATTAGACGAAGCAATTGGGAAGAAGACCTTCTGCTGCTGAATTGTTTGCGACCACTCATTCAAAGGTGGATGAGAATGGTCAACGGATTTGGTGCGATGCTCATGCGCAGAGTGTTTATATAAGTACTATATGAAAGAACATTACAGTATTAGTACTTTTGGTATATATATATCTATGTGGATAAGGAGTCACTTGATTTAGGTACTTGAAATGTTCGTTGGTACATGATACCGAGATTGATTTAAGTTCCATAAGTATTGATAGATAAATTGTTTTAGGTACATTATAAACCTTAAACGTCTAGCATAAGTACTTGGATGCCACTCTGTGTGGGTGCTCAATAAACTAGTCTGAGACTAATTGATTGACGAAGATATGTTTGATATGTAAATTTGGACTTCTCTTTCCACCCAGCTCACTTGATCCCCTTCCTTCATTAATATTAATATCTTTGCTTGTATTTGTGTTTTCATCATTGTCATGGGAGGTGATATGCTCCGGATGTATGATCCGTTGAGATGTACTTCGGGCGCGTGGCCCGTTGAGCGTGCGAACGTGTTCTGTATTTTTATGTATTGCAAGGAAGAAATTATAGCTTTGAGCCTGGGATATTGTCAACTTTTAGGGGGAACTCTGTCCGTTTCTTCCTAGAAATACAAATATATATGAATTGTGTAATGATGAGTTAGTCTTCAATGCTGAAGTGAGTTAATCTCGTTAATTTTTCCTATTTTGATGGACCTTTTGAATTCATTCCAATGATGCAGGACAAATATGAGCAACTGAAAGTAGGAACTGATGTGCAAGTGGGTTTAACTGTAGATGATCACCTGTTCTTCAAGGCCAGTGGTGGAGTGAGAAGGGCACTATATACAGACTTGGAAGAGAGGGTCCTGCCATGTTTGAGAGACCGACCACATCTAGGCGTACTAGCTGCAGCAGTTCTTCAGCATATTCCTCCCCAATAGTTACACAGCTCCAGGATCAATTGCATACGACACAGAATGAGCTGCAGACGACTCAAGCTCGACTACATTCGATAGAGGAGGAGTTGAGGAGTACTAGAGAGGAGTTGAGTAGTACGAGGGAGGAGTTGGAAGCTACAAAGAAGCAGCTGGACGACCAAAGAATTGGACTGCTGGAGCTAAATGCTCGGTTTGATAGCTTCTCGGCGCTCCTTGGCCACCCCACCCATGCAGACAACTCTCAAGCATCCTCATAGATTTAGGTATGTGTGGTTATACCCTTTAACTTAGTTGGGTGCGTAGTTGTAATTACATGAACACCTCAATGTGTCTCGGGACTTTATGATTGGTGGATAAGCATTTTGGGTGTTGTTGCGAAAAGTGTTTGATATGAAACAGTTGTACGTAGTTGTTGTGGTTTTGGAATGCAAAACTTTGGAAATTTGATGAAATTTCGGATGCCATAGTACGTATCTCGATTTATTGTAGTTAGGGGCAATTGCGGCCCGAGCTTGCAAATAGCATGATGTGTAAATTATGTAGGTGCTATGTTCAAATGAGTAGAATTCATGCGAAATTATGTGCAGGTTAGAGACCGAAATAGACAATTCGGTCTCTGTCTGAGACCGAAATAGACATTTCGGTCTCCAACTTAATGGAAAAGGGACCGCGGTCTCTAGTGGAGACCAAAATGAAATCTAGTCTCCAATTGAGACCGAAGATAATGGTCTTCACTAGAGACCAGCCCAACTTGGTCTCAAATGGAGACCGGTCCTCTTTAGTCTCAAATAGAGACCGTACAGGCTTGGTCTCAAATGAAGACCGGTTGGGTTTGGTCTCAAATGGAGACCGGTGGGCTTTGGTCTCAAATGGAGACCGGTGGGCTTCGGTCTCAAATGGAGACCGATGGGCTTCGGTCTCAGTCAGAGACCAAACTACGTGGTCTCTAGTTGAGACCAAATTTTTTGGTCTCAATTAGAGACCGATGTGGTTTGGTCTCAAGTCGAGACCGTTTTCTTCAAACCCGGTCTCCAAATTTGAATTGCTACCAAACATTTGGAGACCGATAAATTTCGGTCTCTGTTTGGTCTCCAAAATTAAATAGAGACCGAATTTTCTATTTTGGAGACCGAATTGTTTCGGTCTCAAATGGACCGGGATGCTGTTGTGGTTGCTTGCTTTGATATGGCAGAGCACTTTAGAGGGGATACTTCTTGGTTGGCAAAGGAGGCCGTACTGCAATCAACTGCTTGGAGAGGCTCATTTCAATATTTGACCTTGCAGAGAATAGAGATAAAGGTAGTTTATCTTATCATTGACATGATCCAACTTTTGCTGTTTGTGATAATGCTCTTTTTTTTTTGGGGGTGGTTTTTGGTTACTCTCTTTCAGAGACAGTGGCAAGGTTTAGCGGTATGTTCCCGAGTTATCTCACTGATTTTGTAGCAGAAGACAAAAAATTTGCTGCAGAAACGTTAATGTATTCTTCACTAATGGATGCCACCTTCATTAGATTTCTAACTTCATATATAGTTGGATTGGCTAACATGAATTTGGTCCCTCCACCTCTCCCTTCTTTTAGGGCAGTTCCCCCGGCTTGCGAAAAGTAGGGGTATTTAGATTTCCCGTTGTGACACATGTTGAACCTTCATCCCAAGAGTATTATTTTAGCATTAGGGTAATTTCAAAGCACTAAGTATGAAAGGGACATTCCTTGTGGTATATTCTAGGTTGTGGGTAACTCTGTCTGAAGGACATGCTCAAATCGACTTGGTAGCTGATATTTATGCTGATTAGTAAATGCTGACAAATAGCAAGTAGTCATCGTCAACTATAGGTGGATGGACAAGTTTTTCGTTAGTGATCAAAATATACTCATGATCCTCACAGAAATGACTTTCATCCTTACCTACTTATCCCGCCATGCACTTAGCCATTGTG
The DNA here is from genome assembly GCA_029747015.1 of Carnegiea gigantea. Classification (NCBI taxonomy): domain Eukaryota; kingdom Viridiplantae; phylum Streptophyta; class Magnoliopsida; order Caryophyllales; family Cactaceae; genus Carnegiea; species Carnegiea gigantea. The sequence goes on along the minus strand of JAKOGI010000099.1, from coordinate 93,377 downwards.
CCTCTAACTCCTCTTCCCTATCAGAACCCCCCCAAAAAAAAAAACAACTACAGAAAACTCCTCTGATTATAGGAAAGTCTACATTATGTAAATATTATGTAAAAATTTTCATTATCTTATTCCTATATTCTAGGCGGCTAAATTATCTAGTTAGGGTTAGGAATCAGAGGAACTCCATCTCTTTGTATGGTATATATACATGTCATGGCTGTTACGTTGTAGAGAACAAAGAAGAACAAACGACTAATATACAGTACTCTTTCTTCACAAAATATTTCATGGTATCAGAGCACTAAACCAAAGCATTAATCTTTACCTAGCAAAGAGGTAGCCACGACTAAGTACACCAAGAACGTTGATGAGAAGAACGGGAAGAAAGGTGAGGCAACAGAGTTCATTGTCAGTCCTCAGTCCCCTTACTATCTACATGCTTCAGATGCCCCTGGAGCAATAATCACAGCTATCAAATTCAACAGTAAAAACTATGACCTATGGGAAAAGGCCGTAAGGACAGCGTTAAAGGCAAAAAACAAGCTTGGTTTTATCAATGGAACCATCACAAAACCAATTGATCTTGCATCTCCTGAAGGTAATGCTTGGGAGATGGTAAATTCTATGGTGTGTTCATGGCTTTTAATGTAATCGAGCCAAAGTTGCACACTAGTATAGCGTATGTGGATTCGGCTCAAACAATGCGGGAAAATCTACAAAAACGATACTCTATTGCAAACACTCATGGAATTCATCAACTAAAAGCTAACATAGCCTCATCTAAGCAAGATAATCTTGATGTAGTTGAGTTTTTCTCAAAGCTTGCTGGGCTATGGAGTGAGCTTGAAAATTACGTGAAAGTGCCCGAGTGTAAGTGTGGAGCAGCAATCGAATTCATGAAGATTATGGAACAAGAAAAATCCCATCAGTTCTTAATGGAACTTGACGATGACGTTTACTCCATAATCCGTAGCCAAATTCTGGCTCTTGAACCACTACCATCGTTGGACAGGATGTTCAACATGGTACAGTAGGAAGAACACCACAAGCGTGTCATGATCAACCGAGACAATCAGACTGAGCAAGTGGCTGCCTTTGCTGCCTAGCATGGAAGAAGGATGCAAGGAACCACTGCAGAACGGCCCACCTGCAGACATTGCGGCAAGTATGGGCATGATGAGGCTGCATGTTTCGAGGTCATCGGCTACCCAGACAACTAGGGGTCACAAGGAGGAAGCAGGAGTCGCGGACGAGGTTGAGATGGACGAGGAGGCAGAGGTATTGGCCAAGGAAGAGGGCGCAAGTATGCTCATGCGATACAAGCTTCCAGCGAGGCCCATAAGTGTGCAGAACCCGAACCCAACCAGATTGGTATTTTCGGATTTACTCCAGAATAGGTACAACAGATTTTGAGTCTAATTGAGACTCCAAAATTCGGATGTGAGAAGCTATTGGGTAAGAAAGCTTGGCTTTTAGATAGTGGGGCTTCGTACCATATGACCGGAGATATAACATTATTGTGCAATATTTCTAATATTTCACCTATGGGTGTTGGGTTGCCAAATGGTGTGAAGACTATGGCCATTAAACGCAGAATGGTTAAGTTGAGCCCAAAAATAATTTTATGAGATGTTCTGTATGCCTTTTCCTACTAGTAATAATAAAGCTTCTAAACCATCTGAATTAGTTCACTTTGATATATGGGCAGCATATCGTGTTAGCTCGTTTTGTGGTGCTCATTATTTCCTGACAATTGTGAATGATGCAAGTAGGGCAGTTTGGGTCGATCTCATGAAAACCAAAGGTGAAGCTTCACCGTTAGTTCAGAATTTTTGCATGATGGCCAAAACACAATTTCACACCAATGTTAAAATTATCAGAAGTGACAACGGGTATGAATTTACTTCTGGATCCATGAAGCAATTTTATGGAGAGCAAGGGATAATACATCAAACCACTTGTGTGAATACTCCACAACAAAATGGACGAGCTGAGAGAAAGCATCGTCATATTTTGAACGTTGCCCAAGCTCTTCGTTTTCAGGCTAACCTACCCATTGAATTTGGGGGGGGTCCGTCTTGACTGCTGGCTATCTTATAAATAGGACTCCTAGTTCTATTTTGCATGGAAAAACCCCTCATGGAATTTTGTTTGGTGAGAAACCATCTTATGTCCATATTAAAGTGTTTGGCTGACTTTGCTATGCTCATTATCTCCCATGACAAAAGGATAAATTTGGCTAACGTAGCAAAAGTGTGTATTTGTCGGATATCCATATGGTAAAAAAGGATGGAAAGTCTATGATTTGGAGACTGGGGATATATCTATGAGTAAATGTAATTTTCCATGAGGAGAAGTTTCCATTTGACCCTCATAGTAAGACTGGGCACAATGAGTTTTCAGCTTCTTGGAACTTAGACCCTTTGCCTCCAAACGTGCTGGGCCATGATGAACCCGATACAACAATTGAGCTGGGGCACCATACCAACTACGAAGGTGGTCCATCGGTACAAATCCAAGGTACCAAGACCCACGACAGCCAGCCCGCAGACGGGGGAGTCCTGGTGCGGTGAGTGTGGAGCACGGGCCTTCACCAGCCCAGCAAGCTGCAACCTCAGAAAACCTGTCTTCGCCAACCAAGGATACAGAAGCCCATTCTTCACAGCCTGCCCCAGCTGCAACGTCCAATGAGTAGGAGTATGAAAGAGGACACCGGGAATGGAAGACTCCCACACATCTCCAGGATTACTTGTGTTATTCAGTTCAACAACAAGACCCCTTGTCAACTCACCCACTTCAAAAGGTCTCCTCAGGTAATCCATATCCAATAGCAAGTTATGTTACATGTAATAACTTTTCTAATGCACATACGAATTATGTTCATGCAATTACTAAAGTTGTGGAACCAAGATATTTTCATGAAGCAGTGACAGAGTCCCGGTGGAGAGACGCAATGGCCAAAGAAATTGAGGCACTAGAGTATAACAAAACATGGACCCTCGTGGATTTGCTAGCAGGTAAGAAGCCTAATAACTGCAAATGAATCTATAAAGTAAAGTACAACTCCGACGGCACCATCGAATGCTACAAGGCACGTCTTGTGATTCGAGGGGACGAACAAGTTGAGAGATTTGACTACCATGAGACTTTTGCTCCTGTTGCAAAAATGGTCAGTGTACGTTGCTTTCTCTCCGTCGCCGCTGCCAAGCGTTGGGAACTCCATCAAATGGATGTCAACAATGCCTTTCTACATGGCAATTTGGAAGAAGACGTGTACATGACTTTGCCCCCTGGGTTTCGATCTCCTCAGAAAAACAAAGTTTGTAAGTTACAAAAGTCTCTCTATGGTCTAAAACAAGCACCTCAACAGTGGTTTATGAAACAATCTTCTAAGCTACTTGCTTTTGGTTTCATATGCTCCTTTGCTTATTATTCCTTATTCACCTACAAAAAGGGTGATGTTTTTATGGCTTTATTGATGTATGTTGACGACTTGGTTCTTACTGGCAATGACTCTATAGCATGTGCAGAATTTAAGCGTTATTTGAACAGGTGCTTCCATATAAAGGACCTAGGTCCTTTGAAGTATTTTTTGGGCATTGAAGTTGCCCGTAGCCCTCAAGGAATTTTCCTGTGTCAAAGGAAATATGCTCTTGAAATTGTTGATGAATGTGGGTTACTTGTTGCTAAGCCTGTGGCATTCCCTATTGAACCAATCACAAACTCGCTCTTGTTAATGGTCAATCCTTACCAGATCCCACTTCATACTGATGATTAGTTGGTCGTCTCATCTATCTCACCATTACAAAACCAGAATTATGTTATGCGGTTCACAAATTATCCCAGTTTATGTAAGACCCCAAGTAGGAACATTTTAAAGCCGCTAAACGAGTTTTGCGCTATTTAAAAGGGACTCCTGGCCAAGGACTTCTATTGCATACCAGTTCTGATCTCCAAATCTATGCTTATTATGACTCTGACTGGGGTGCTTGTCTCCTCACTCGTAAGTCCTTTATCGGTTACTTTATTACTCTCGGCGGATCATCGCTCTCCTGGAAGACAAAGAAACAAAGTACCGTGTCCCGCTCTTCTACTGAAGCTAAATATCAGGCAATGGCTACTGTGACTAGTGAGCTTATATGGCTCAAATCTTTTCTCCCCTCTCTTGGTATTTTTCATTCGCAAGCCATGAAGTTATATTGTGATAATCAGGCTGCTCTTCACATCACCAAGAATCCTGTCTTCCATGAACGAACTAAGCACATTGAGATTGACTGTCACTTTGTCCGCGAGCGACTGTTATCTAAAGACTTGATCACCGCCTACATTCTGTCTCGTCTTCAGCTCGCAGACATCTTTACCAAGGCTTTGGGGACACAACAATTTCATTTCCTTGCGTCCAAGTTGGGCATGATCAATCCTCATGCTCCAACTTGAGGGAGAGTACTAGGAAAGTCTACATTATGAAAATATCATGTAAATATTTTCATTGTCTTATTCCTATATTCTAGGCGGCTAAATTATCTAGTTAGGGTTAGAAATTAGAGGAACTCCATCTCTTTGTATGATATATATGCATGTCGTGACTGTTGTAGAGAGCAGAGAAGAGCAAACCAATAATACACAGTACTCTTTCTTCACAAAATATTTCACTGATGTGGGACATAAGGGTTTTCGAGGCAGATTAAAGAGTAATTGGGCTACATTAAGAAACATCTGCGTTATGGAAAACAAAAAATAATAGGCAATGGAGACAGAAATCACAGGGATCCACTATGATAGCCGGGAAACACACCTTGGGATTGCAAGCAGACCACTTCCTGTAATCATGAATATACATGAAAATGGTAAACGCTACCCCCCTCAAAAAAAAAAAAAAAAAAAACCAAAGAATAACACCTGATTTTCGTGGAATGCCTCTGAAAGAACAACTAACATTGTTTCCTTACCACTTCAAAACTTGAGGACATTTCTGAATCTAACATCCGTAGTCTTGGGGGTTGAAGATCGTGATTTTGCTTTCCTCCAAGCTAGAGGTTTAGCTGGCGGCATTTTGATTATGTTGGATAAGGAAGTCCTTCAGCTGACCTCATTTTGACTATGTTTGAGAATTTCAATTTTTAGCATCAAAATTAAAAGAACTTTTTTTCCCAAGTTCAAGAAATAATGGCTATTTGGATGTTGTAATTCATTTGAAATTCGATGACAAGGACACATATAAATTTTGGCGTACCTTTCATGGATTATAGATTGCAAAGATGTCTTCAAAACAATGTAGCAAGCTTATTTAGATTGTTCAGTGCAAGTTTCTAACATTTTCTTAATATTTTTGTAAAATTTGTTAATATTTTACAATTTTAATACGGTTGAAAATAACATAATGTTAAAGGAAATGTAGCAATGTTCACATTTACATTGTGGACTGAATTTATTTTAATGGTTAAAATGTCACTAATTTATAAAAATCAAATATTAAATTGTAATGTGAAGTTAATTATAATCATATACTTTGAGGCTATGTTCTACTTCGCATTTTTGAGGGTTTAGTTAAGAGCTTATATCTCCGTATGACTTCTTACATCTCTTTATAACTCCTTATATCCTTAGCATAATCCTTACATCTCCTTATTTCTCCTTACATCTCCTTACATCTCATATATATTTTCTGTAACATTTATTATTTTTAATTACAGAAATATGTATATTTTTTTTAATTATGCTAGCAATAAACAAAATTTGTAAATATCTTATGAACATAACATTTACATAAACATAAAAGTATAATATAACGACGTAAATTATATTTGAATTTCGACATAAATAATATATGTTATTATAGATGGAATAAGTGATTATACTTTTAAAATGATAATACGAAACTTTTGTTCATCTTTAAGTTTGAAGCATATATCATATATGAAAACTATCAAAGTGTATACAACGAAAGCATTACAGCTATTTTTTCCCTAAGTTTTTCCATGCCCATTTTGTTACTGTCATTATATGATTGAACATTTGATGGTCGTTCCAAATTTGATTTCCTTACTGAGATTGATATGCGCTTGTTATGCAGAATAATAAAATTATTTAATGTGACAATACAATTTTTGTTTTATTTTTTTTTTTTGGGATTATGGAAGGTAATTTTCAATTTTTGATTGTTTAATATGGCAATACAATTTTCGTATTTTAAGCATTGCTGAATAATATTTTAAGGGTTTATTTATAAAATTTCTTGGTAACAATATTGACTGTACATTTATATTTCGAATTGCTTACTTAAAATAGAATTTTATTTAAGAGTTGTGTTCAACTTTGTCAAAAAAATTTATTTTTTATAATTTTGTTATACTTTGCTTATTGGATCAAACTAACGTAAATATAAAAAAATCACCTCAAGTGTAGAAAATTTTATTGACAAAATTTATGGGGTTTAATATATTTTATTATTATGTAATTAACTAAGTTAATGGTTTATTTTTAATACGTTTATTATTTTAATATTATTATTTCTCATTCAAAACGTTCATTGTAAAACAAACATATTTCATTTCAATTATACTAAGCAAAATTTTGTTTACTGATGGTATCAAATTTTAGTCGTAAATATGACTAATATATCATAATTGTCGCAAATTATACTGTATAACTCTTCAATAATTAAACAACTCCTTACATCTATCCTTGTAGCTGCCTATCGTATCTTCTTACAGCTCGTCATATCTTCTTTCAACTCCTTACAGCTTCTTACAGCTCCTTACATTTTCTTATTGCTTATTACGAAATAGAACAGACCCTAAGTAATCTATTTTAATTTTAATTGCAAAAGATATAATTAGATAATTTCAATAACAGGATTAGGTTATTTGATGATGTTGAATGGTATATTGGTATTGAATGGTTGTAAATTAAGTTCAATACAGTTGTATGAACTTATAATTTAATTTGTTAAAAAATTACTTTTATTGGTTTATTAAAAAATGTATTTTTTGAATTAAGATTGGATGTAAATTATATCAATACTCAAAAAGAACTTATAATTCAATTTTTGAGAAATCACTTCTGTTAGAATTAATTGGGATGTCGTAATAAAGTATGTTACTTGGGGAATTGTCGTTTGACTCCGAGGTACTCTAAGTTTTACGTTAAAAACTTTTTGGTCCCTGACTTTTTGAAAATGACACTGGGGGTCCTTAATTTTTTGAACAAAAGACTCTTAGGCCCTTTTTTCTATTATTTTAGCCCTTGAACTTTTAGAAATTATAGAAAAGTTCTCGGAATAGAAAAACTATACAAATAAGCTATTTTTAGAGGTTTTTTAGGAAATATGCTCGTTTTCACTAATTAAACTTCTTATAATGACTTTACTGGTACTAGTTTTCACAATCTACTACTTATATCTTAGATATTATATTTTTTTTTGTAGTTATAGGCCCACCATGTTTAGCAAAAGTAATTAAAACTTAATTAGAGAGTTTCGACTATTACCTGAACTTAATCGGCATTAGACCCTAATGTTCTTCTAGCTTCCAGTTTACAGAAATGACTAATTTCAACCACACCTTTCTTAGATTAGGCATAACATAGATCCATTTCGTTTTCTACATTGGACCGTAGTTACTAATCAAGTTTTATATATTTTTAAAGGATAGTAGAACTTTAATCAAGAAATTATATTATTTAAGATATAAGATTTAATTGAATAAAGTTCTATACTGGGAAACTTCTTTTATTGAAAGCTTAAAAGTAAAAATATTACAGTGAAAGATTTAAAAGGGAGTCAAACTAGTAAGATTATTCTAGATGCTTGCTCATAGAGAAATAGAGAATCCCAATTTCTCTCTTACTCAAGAATGCTCAAATGACCGTGTCCCTTCTCAGCACTCGACCTCTCTATTTATAAAGGGGATGGGGGTACATAGGATGCCCTAATGGCTACAGTACACATTGATATTTCATATGGCTATAGTACACTACTTTATTTTACAAACCAGACACTTGTCAAAATAGTACAATAATAGAGCAACCACTTTTCGGAGCTTTTAATGATGACAAGACTAGTCATTATTATTGAGACTCTGCATCCCTTCATATCCAATTAAATCTTTCAGACCATCACTATCTAGATAATCACCAAAATCTTCATCAAGTTGCTTAAAATACTCTGGATCCCATTTCTCAAATAATTCAAGGAGATATTTCTTTCCATTTTCTGATAGGAATTTTCTAGCTCCAACATCAAAGAGATAATCGAAGATATCTTCTGACACTGCTCTTTCCACCTTCATGTATTCTTTAAACTCATTATCGTAGGTGAAAGTAGTGTTTTCACAATGCATTAATATTTTTCCTTGTTCGATTAATGCCCAACATTGATGATAAATATTGAAAAATCCAATGGCTCTTGCTAATGCATGATCAATAACTAGATGAACTGGTCATTTAGAAACCCATTCTTGTCGTGGGTTGTCGTAACCAACTATTTGAATAAGATAACGAGCCGGTTTGGCTTTTCTATTTTCATATTCAATTACTGCATTATAAACTTCCAAATTTAGGCATCTGTGAACAGGAACTTTTGTTGGTCCATCAGGAGTTGTAAGAATCGAATGGATCATTCTAAACATGCATTGCTGAAATTTGGTTAAAGTTGAGAAGAATGAGAACTTTGGATCTAGGATTTATATAAAATAAAGCATCATCCCATAAACCTAGGCTTTAAAGACATGATCATTTGGAGATAATGAATTTGTTGAACAACCAACTCCACCAACTCCAGATCTATCAAGGAAATAGATTGTTGTCCCCAAGATTCTCAGATATCATAAGAATAATAATCATAAAAGTCGATGCAAGATGCATACCATTCATTGAACCATTTTTCTCAAACATGAGAGCTTATTTTTTCTTAGATATCATAAGGACACTGTAGATAACTAACCTGTAACTCTAAAGGAGAAAATCTTTGGGTTATGAGGTAGGCAATAGATAGTAGACTAAAGTATGGTCTACTTTTTATATGGAATTCCAGGTTTTCTACAAGGACTCTACTGGAAGGAGTAACCCGTCCTAGTAGTATTGGCATTTCATCATGGATTACCTCCTTTTCCAGTTGGAGTTCTGCTCAGATGATTGCCATTGATGAGTTCTCAAGTTAAACTATCTGCCAGAGAGTTCTTCGATCCCTGTATATGTTCAATAACAAAAAAACTGGTTAAACCATAATTGTTAACACAAGAGTCGCCCTTGCGCTTGCATATTTGATAAATTCTTTTTTACAAAACCAAATATTTTTTTATAATCAATTCGAATAAGAAAAGGTTTAGGGGCTAAAAAGATTAAGAGTTTTTCAATTCCCTTTATGACTGCAAGGATTTCTTTTTCCATGGTGGGATAATTGCATTCTGCCTGATTAATACTTTTACTGTAATATTTGCAGAGTTCTTCTCCTTCTTTGATTTTGAGTACCGCACTTCAGTGCTCATTACTAGCATCTGTCTCAAGAACTAAATCATCTCCTTCATTTGGCAAATTAAGAACAGGAAGATTTTTACACATCTTTTTAAAGTTTAGAACAATCTTTGTATCATTTGTGGTTCATATCTAGCTTACGTCTTTCTTATTTTTTATTGCAATGGCTTTCTCAATTTGGCTAAATCTTTCATAAAATCTGAAATATTGGTAAGACATTCTAGAAATCTTTCTAGCTGTTTTCTATCTTCAATCTTTTCAGAAAAATTTTCTATTTTTTCTAGAATATGCTTTTGTAGAATAATTTATCCAGCTTTTATCTCTAGATCTAAGAACTCAATTTCGTGCTTGGCATAAATGCACTTGTTTTTACTAAGTACAGTACCATGATCAATGCATCTTTAGTGACAGTTAAGACATCATCTTTGTGCTGTTCTATGGCTTTGGAAAAGTTGAGGATATCATCGATATAAACCAAGCAACAGTGATTAAGGTCTTTGAAGATGTTGTTCATTCTTCTTTGGAATATTTGAGGTGTATTTTTAAGACCAAATGACATAACTGTCCATTCATAATGTCCGAAAACGGCACTAAATGCAGTTAAAGAAATACTTTTCTCATCCATTTTTATCTACCAATATCTACTTTTACAATCCATTTTTGAGAACCAAAAGGCTCCTTGAATTTTATTGAAAAGGACTGTTTTGTTAGAAGTGTAACCCATCAAAAATAGTATTATCATTAAGCTTTTTGTAATTGATCACCATTCGTTTAACTCGAATAATAGTGTTGGAATTTATCAGAGTGATTTTAGCAAATATTTTATCTTTATCCCAAAATTTTAGAAGATTATCAGCATGGAGCTCTTTCCATAACTTTTTTTGTTATTCGAAAATCTGCACTTTAATGGATAACTTAGGTAAAGAAATAGTTAATACTACCTCATGTTATGCAGACATTACCTTCTCATCACACTGAGTGTGGGTCAACTCAATTTTCTGATGAGCAGAGGCCTTACTTAATTTTTCAATAGGAACTGAGTGACCATTAATTATCAATATTATCTGATTTACGATCTGTGTGCATGGAGAATATAATCTTTGAAAATTATTTCTAATAATCATATCATAAGAGGATTGGTCAGTAGCCCATAGAACTGGTATAATACATCGGACTCATTCTAATTCTATGGATAACCCTTCTATTGCCTCATTATGGTTCATGATGCTATTGTTAGCTATCCTTACTTGTAAAGGATTTTTGGCTTGCTTCCACATAAATTCTGGAAATAATAATCTTTTCCCAAAGCATATAGAACAACCACTATCTATGTAAGTACTTCATTCATATTTATTATATCCCTCTAGACAGACCTTTATTAGGATATGAATGCTATTAGGATTTGTATTAGTAGCCTCATAGCATGACTATGAGCCTCATAGCAAATCTCCATAGTTATGTTTTTGACTAATTCATCTTCATAGATTGGTTCACCAACAGTTCTTATTTTATATCCAATGACTTTTCTATCTATACTGGGTCTTGCAGATTCAAAACTCACTCTACTCATTTCACTAGTCATGCTAATTGTATCATCTTCTTTAAGTTCTTCTTTAGTTGATGATCATCCTTTTCCCCATTTAATCTTGTACTCATGCTTTCTAATAATTGGGGTTTAATAGTAATTTTACTATTCTCATTAATTTTTATCACATTTTTCTTATTGATTTTTGTAAGATTGGCAAAGCTAGCTATCCATGACCGATCAATTTTTATCTCTGCAGGATTGGATTTAATCCTTTGGATCTTTTGCATAGGGGTAGGACTTTTTAAATTTTTCTACCTCTATCATTGTCACTTTAATCTTTGGATCTATTGTATTATCTAATTTGTAGATAATTTTTTAGAATATACTTAATGGATATCATCCTCTTTTCATGATGCCTACTGTTTTTATCTTAAGGGATATGAAGTTTTTAGCAAATTTATCATTGGAGCTCACGTAATATCTAGGTCGACAATTGAATCCTACTGACGCATTATATATATTAGTCTTAATTCACGTGATGATTTGATTGTTAAATTTGGTATGCCCAATATCGCAGAGTAAAGTATAAAGATCAATATCTTTACCATAATATTATAATGAAGTTATTTGAATTTGAATACTTCCAACATAGATATACCGATACTTTCTATCTTTGTTATGCTTAAGGATATTTTCTCAGTTAATGAGATTAACTTTTTCAACGTCATACTCACAATCCTTTATTTTCCATATCTCATTCCATCATTTCACATACGTATTTGCTTTTTAATTAAAAAATAAATTTTTTATAGATCATGTCTTTTTGGATTATGAGAAGAACCCAATCTCCTTTGACTTCTTCGTTACCATTGTCTACAACAAACTCTTCTCCCTGAAGATCACAAAGACTAATAGAGTTACTTTCCATCATATGGCTAGATTTCTCATAACCTGCATCTTCATTTCATTGTCCAATATGATTTCAATAATTCGTTTATTGTTACTTAGGGCTAGATCTAATACTTCATCTTTACTAAGCTCAACATAATCTAGTCTTCCTAAAGTCTCGATAAGCTTCTTACTCTTCCTATTTTTGCATTCATTACTATAATGTCCTATTTCTCTATATGCCTAACATTTGCAATTATTTTTCTCTGCAGGACGATAAGCAGCTTTCCCAAAATATCTGTATTTTTCAGGTTTGGTTTATTATAATACTTCCTTCTATATTTCTGCACCCTTTCCTTATTAAAGCTCCTTTTCTTATAGAATTTTCTTTTTCTTCTTCTATCAGGGTCTTTTCCTCATTGATGAGGTGCATCTCAGCAAGTCAGAAATTACTTCTTAATTTTCTTCTACTTTTGGAGATCAAGATATCGCTCATTGGCCCATTTTTATAAATAAGAAATTCTTAATCCAAGGGTATCAATGACATCTGCCCGTTCAAGCCAAGCAATGTATTTTTCATTAATTATGAAATTTATAGGATATGGTAATTTGTCATAAAACATACCCAGATTGGTGTCATTATGTCCAATTTTGTAATAATATTTACTGAATTCAGCAATATAATTTTCTAGATATCTCATATTCCATAATTCTATATTATTAATTTTTCTTTGCCATTCTCTCGCCTTTTTCTTCAGAATCAAGTTTAGCTCCGATGAATTCGGTTTTTATTTCCTACATAAATTTCTGAACATGGCAACTGGTGTTTTTTTAATGTATTTTTACCTTATTCACTTAATGAATCATACCAATTAGCTACAGTGCCAGAAAAACTATGTTCGATATAGTTTAGAAAATTAGCAGTAATCCAGGTAGTATTTAGGTTTAAGATACTATTCATTTATCTTTTTCAGTACTCAAATATTTCTTCTCTGTTACAGGCTCCATCTATCTTTAACATATATCTAGTTTGACTGATTAGGGTAAGACCAATTTCTTCAAAGGTGGTCGTTTTTCTTGAGACAAATCCTAAGGAAAAATTGGTGTATGTCCTACTGAGCATACCTAGGTCTTAGAAAATAAGTATTTCTTCTAGATGGTTCATCAAATTCTTCAGGTTTTGGAATGACATTAGTAACTAGATTGGTTTTTGTTTCTTCTAGGTCGAGTTCTTCTCCAATCTCATAACTCTCATTTTTCGCAGTCATTTTTCCATTTTTTTTTTATCTAGTTTTCTTCTGATTTTTTCTCAAGGCACAACATTAAGATCTTCTAATTTAAGTAGATTTATCTATTGATATATTTATTCTTCTAATTGGATATTATTTGTCTCTTCATTATCATAAGACAAAATGTCATGTTTGTCACTAATTGCGCTTATGATCTTGTTTAACTCTTCTGGATTTTGTTCTTTCTCGAACATTTTCTGTAACTCTTCAAGAGTATATTGTTTATACTCCATCCTGTTTTTCTATCTTTTCAGACGATTTTTCATCAGATTTTTCTCATACTTCATTTTGAATTTTTATATCTTGTAAAGGAAATGGATTTTTATTTTTTGGGTTTGAAAAGGATATTTATGCTCAAATGGAGTTCCAGTGCTTGGAGTTGATTTTTCTGCTATGCCTAACTTGGTTACCTAGAGAAAGGTGAATTACAGATAATTGTTTTTTAAAATCCTTAACCTCAGTCTTAATTTTAGCTAGTTCTCTAGAACTATATCAGTGATATAGTTTAATTGAGATGCTATTAGAGAAAGCCCTTTCGGTGAGTGTATAGTATGTGAATAATTTAGTCCAGGGCACGCAGGTGATGATTCAAGCATTAATCATGATTAATTAGCCTTAAGTAGGCCTTAAAACCATTAAATTACACTTTGATCAGGCTTCAGATCTTGAGTGAGTAACTTGAGTGACAAGACGACAATGGTTGGGTCTTACAAGTTACAGACGACTTGTAAGGTTCTCCGCTAGATGGATAATCGTGGATATTCGGGGTGCGGGGTTACCTGGGGGAAGGGGGGTTGGAAAGCTCTTTAGTTTCTCCCAGAGGAGACACCTTAGCTTAATTATTTTAATTATTTTTGGTCACATGGCTCTTATACTAGATAAAAGAGGGCGTCGAGTACTACTAGTGAGCAAAATATTATAAACGCAAATTTAGATTTTTCCAGAGTAAGTTTTTAAGTATTGAGGATAGATTTGCAAATATGAAAAGTTTAGAGCGTTTACACAAGTAAGTAAACAGTGAATATGGTCCTTTCTGTTGGTTTTCTTAAAAGTCGAGATACCCTGTTGTTATTTTTAAAAACTGAGTGCCTTTTTGTTCATACAAAACACAAGGTACCTTTGTGTCTTTTGTCCTCGTTAGTGAAGATAACGACAAAATCAATTAGTTAATTGTAAATCTTGAAATATCCATTAGTATTTCAAATCAATCAGTCGGTTTGTTTACACTAACACCTTTGTTATGCAAAGGACACTGACTTCAGATCACATTTTTTTTAAAAAAATTATTCTAAAACTAGAAAATTAGTATTCTAGCACAATAAAAATAGGGACTTTGCAAGAATTCTATGGCAGCTCGCACGGAAAATTTTTAGATACAAACTTATGTATCTAGCATGGTATATACTAGAGTTGTGTAGTGGACGCTTGCTCAATATGTTGCAGTGTATCTTCTTTTTCCGCATTAATATATCTTTTCTGTTCTACAGTGCAACCTTTTCTTCTTGTAGTATACCATTTGTCTCCTGTAATGTATCTTTTCTTGCCTGTACTGTATCTTTTCTTGTCTACGATATAACTTTTGTTCCCTGCAATATATTTTTTTCTAGTCAGTTAGGCTGGAAGAATTACGAAAATGCTTGTTGGGTTGGCAAAAAAGGACTCTAAGGTACCCTAAGTTTTGGGATAAAAACTTTTTGGTCTCTGACTTTTTGAAAATGACAATGGGGGTCCCTATGTTTTCGAACAAATGCCTCTTAGGTAGGAATGGCAACGGGGCGGGTCGGGGACGGGGGAATATTCCCCCGCCCCCGCCCCCGCTCAACTCCCCCGCCCCCGCCCCCATTGTCGGGGATGGTTTTCCCCCTGTCCCCGCCTCGCTGGGGACCCCGTTTCCCGCCGGGGCTCCGTTTTTCCGAATTTTAGTGATGAGATCACACAAAATGCAAGCCCAAGTAGGGCAAAAATTACGAGCCCAATATCAAAATAATCAAACAATAAGCCCTAAACAAAAAAGAGAAATTAAACCTAACTTAAGCCATTGAAAGTTCAGCATTAAAGTTCAACACTTTACCTAATGCCCACAATTCAAAGTTAAAACTTAAGAATTGCAACAACACTTGAAAGTTCAATCCAAAATCCTGAAGGTTCAAAGATAACAAGCAACAACACAATATCTAAGTGATCAAGTTCTCAAAGTCCAAAAAAAATTACACAACCGAAGTTCACCACAATCAAAATACAAATCAAAGCGTCAAAGATGCAACATCAAAGGTGCAATGCAAAGTCCACATATAAGAAGATATTCTTGAGAAATTTAATGCACTATTAGCCAATTAGCCATCAAATTCTTCATCAACTTCCGCATCATAATCTTCATCAAAAGTACCATGGCAATAGGCGGTGTCCTCATCTACAACATATATATTCAAAAGATATGTTAAAGTAATCAAGTTATCGAATATCATAACATTTAAACATAAAGAAATCCAACTATATATTCTAAAAGTATAACAAAAAATCAAAAATATACCTCCTGAAGATGACTTGATTGTAGTTGAAAGCCAATCTCTACCACACATCAAAGCCTCTAAAGTCTTTGGATGGAGACGATTGCGATGTGGACTAATAAACCTCCCATCCGTGCTAAATACCGACTCAGATGCTACTGTGGAAACAGGAATGGCGTAGATATCTCCAACTATCAAAGATAAAATAGGATACCTTGTAGCTGCCTTCCAATGAACTAAGATATCGAAATTATCCGTCCTTGGGGTAAGCGGCTCTTCCAAGTAAAAATCTAACTCTGATTTTTGTGGAATTTGTGGATCCTTTTCAACAATTATATAATATATTTCAAAGATGTCATCTTGTGCATAACCCACAACTCCACTAGAATCTGAAGTGTTAGAAGAGGTCTTAGTTGAATCACCAGAAGCATTAGGAATAGGAGCCTTCAAATGCTTGTATTTTTCTTGATATTCATTAAACAGGGCATAACAAATGTCTTTGATCATTTTAACCTTTTCATCTACATCAAAATCAAAAATCCTCCTATAGCAAACATCCACCATTTTCAACTTGAACCTGGGATCTAAAACACAAGCAACTCCTAATATCCCATGAATGACATCCCAATATTTCAAAATTTTGTCAAGCATCTTTTGAGCCATAGTCCTAATGACCACATTCGGATCATGTAGCCAACGACTCAAAGATAGCCGAACTTGAAACACCTTTGGAAAGTAAATATTTGTAGTGGGGAAGCTAGTGCCAGAGAATAATTGAGTCACATCATAAAAGATTTGTAACCTTCCACAAATATCTTTTGCCTTCTCCCATTCCTCATCAGTAGGAAGAGATTTATAATTACTTTCCCTCTTAGCCAACTTAGGAAAAACTTCTCTATACAATAAAGCTGTTTGAAGCATCAAGAAAGTTGAATTCCATCTTGTTTTGCAATCAATTTTAATTTCTTTGAGTAAGGCACACTTAAGCTATCACAAACTTCTCTAAAAGTTTCCTCCCTTTTAGGTGTTGCTCTCCAATATGCTACACTATCACGCACCTTTTCAATTGAGCTTTCAATCACCTCTAATCCATCCTTAACAATGATATTAAGAATATGTGCACAACAACGCATATGGAAGAACTTACGCCTTAAGGGAAGTGCCCTTAAATCCAATCGATCTTTAAGAATGCCAATTATTGCGTCGTTGCAAGAACAATTATCCACCGTAAGAGATGAAATTTTTCTATTGATGTTCCACTCTGAAAAACACTTCAAGAGCTCTTCCGAAATGCTCTCAGCAGTATGAGGACAAGGCACATATGCAAACCTAAAAGAAAAACAAACCAGAAAGTTTATTAAAAAACAACGAAGTTTATCAAAATTTTATTAAAAATTAAATGTAAGAGAAAATAATACAATAACCAAATATTTTATCCACGTGCTTGAAAAATATCGATGACTGTAATGATTGAGCTTAAAGTAACAACGAAATTATCATACCTCAAAATCCAATTTTGCAACTTCCATGAACTATCAATCCAATGAGCTGTTATGGCTATGAAATCATGTTTTTGATTTTGAGCGGTTCACATATCTGTAGTAATGGCTACCTTACTTTGAACACTCCCCAACAACTTCATGATTTTGCCTTTTTTAAAGTCAAACACTTTGAGAATATCCTTTCTGAGTGTATTCCTTGATATCATGGTGAAAGAAGGTTGGAGAGCCTTTGATTATCTTCTAAGCCCAACATGCTCTACCATAGAAAGAGGATACTCATGCATTATGATCATATGCGCCAGCTCCTTCCGCGCAAGCTCTTCATCAAACCCGTTAACAAATAGAACTTGCCCTTTTTTAATCACCGGAAGGCTCTATCTTCGACTTCTTTTGGGTAAAGTCATTTGCAATGTCCCTATGTCTTTTCATAGGACAAATTGCATGATGATCATTCAAATGCTTCGTCCCATTCCTTGAGTTACTACCAAGTTTTTTCTTACAATATTTACAAATAGCCTTCGGTACACCGCTAATAACCTCATAATCATAATGCTTCCATATTTTAGATATGAACCTCCTTTGCTTTCCCAATACTAATGTATCCCTCTCATCCTCCGTAGCATGCGGTGTTCCACATGAATCAACATTCACATCGGTATTAGATGTTGGAGTCGGAGTTGGATTTGTGGTGTCTATGTTTTTATTTGTAGAACATGGAGACGGTCCGCTTGGACCACTAGGTCCACTAGCCATAATCTATGCATACATAAATAATTTAGAAATGAATCAATTAATGGAATTAAACAATATAGTATATCAACCCATAAGCTAATTTATCTTAAATTGAAGAATTCAAATCAGAAGTTTTTTTTAACTATATGGGATGAATAGCTAAAGCAATCCAAGTTGTTGTAGAATCAATTAGATGCCTATACTTTTTGAAATACTAATGACCTTAAAATTACAAAACAGCCCTAAAAACCCATAATTATGAATTCCGAAAAGCAATCCAAGTATTCAAATCAGAAGCTTTACTCCCAATTAACAGCCCTAAAAACCCATAACATGAAATTGTGAATTCTATTTTGGTGAAACAATTAACAAAGCTTATTATATGTAATTTTCGAACAACATATGTAACAATATGTGAATTCTATTTTGGTGAAGTTTTACTGGCTGCCCATAGCCAACCCAAAAAAAAAAAAAAAAAATTGTGCCAAGGTTGAAGAGTAGTATAGTACCAACAACCAAAAGAAGTGAGAAGAACAGAGCAACCGGGCAGAGGTAGCTGTAGCCGGCTAGCCGCAGCACGAGAACGGTGCCCCGAGTGTGAGAATTGAACCGCGCAGAAGCAGAAGAGCAGAGAGTAACGTCCCAGCAGTGAGAGGACAGACGTGAGAATAGTAGCCGCAGAAACAGAAGCCTGACTGTCGAAGGTCTGAGAAGTGCCGGAGCAACACGTCAGAGAAGCGCCAGAGCAATGATAGAAGCCGCCAAGCCGGAAGGACGCGTAGCCAGCGAATAGCAGCGAATAGGATTAGGAGCAACAACCGAAAGCCCAACACTGAGAGGACAAAGGAGAATAGGAGGGATGAAAAACTCAATCTCAGTTCTCAGATCTGAAATGGAGGGGAGAGAGAGAGTAGCAGACTAGCAGTGAGTAGTGAGTGGTGAATATTGGACTCAACGGAGGCTATTGAGTAGTAATTAGGGTTTTTCTTCTGCTCTAAAAATACTCATATGCCTCTTTAGATTTTGAGAATTAAACTAACAAACTAAGGATATATATGTAATTTTAATTAATTTTCGGGGTGAGAAACAGGTTTGGGGACGGGTAGATTTCCCAGAGGAGGAGCGGGTCCAGGGACGGGGGAGAATTTTCTCCCGCCCCGCCCCCGTCCCCGCAGCCGGTGGAGGAATTTTCCCCCATCCCCGACCCCGTCCCCGTCGGGTCCGGGGAATTTTCCCTGCTGCGGGGCGGGGCCCCAATGAGTCAGGGAAACGCCGCCCCGTTGCCATCCCTACTCTTAGATCATTTTTCTATTATTTTAGCCCTTTAACTTTTAGAATTTATAGAAAAGTCCCTGGAATAAGAAAAATATGCAAATAAGCTATTTTTCAAGTTTTTATAGGAAATATGCTTATTTTAACTGATTAAATTTCTTATAATGACTTTACTGGTACTAGTTATCATAATCTACCACTTGTATTAAAAATATTATACTTTCTGTGGTTATAATCCCACCATGCTTAGTAAAATAATTAAAGTTTAATTAGGGAGTTTCGATCGTTACCTGAACTTAGTTAGTGTCGGATTCCGTCGTTCCTCTAACTTTCGATTTACAAAGATTGTTAATCTCAACCCCACCTTTCTTAGATCAGGTACAATACATATATGTTTTATTTCCTACCTCATACTATAGTCACTAATCAAGTTTTAAGTATTCTAAAGGATAGTAAGACTTTAATTAAGAAATTATAATATTTAAGACATCAAGTTCAATCGAATAACATTTCACACTGGGAAACTTTTTTTATTGAAAGATTGAAAGTGAAAATATTGCAACGAAAGCTAGAAGAGGGACTTAAGCTACGATCATTAGAGATGCTTGCTCATAGAGAAATAGAGAATCCTGACTTCTCTTGTGCTTAAGAATGCTCAAATTACTGTATCCCTTCTCAGCACTCGACCTCTCCTTTTATAGAGGGGATGGAGAACATAGGATGCCCTAACAGCTACAGTACACGTAACTTTTACACATGGCTGCAGTGCATTCACATGGTTACAGTAAACTGGTTTATTTTACAGACTTGACACTTGTCCAAATAGTACAATAATAGAGCAATCATTTTTCAAAGCTTTTAATGATGATAAGACTAGTTATTATTATTGAGATTCTACATGCCTTCATCTCCAATTATATCTTTCAAACCATCATAATCTGGATAATCATCAAAAGTTTCATCAAATTGAAGATGCTGTGGTTTCCATTTCTCAAATAATTCATGAAGATATTTATTTTCTTTTTCTGATAAGAATTTTTCAGCTCCAACATCGAAGAGATAATCAAAGATATCTTATGAAGCCGCTCCCTCCACCTTCATATATTCTATAAACTTATTGTCATAGGCAAAAGTAGTGTTTTCGCAATGCATTAACATTTTTTCTTGTTTAATTAATGACCAACTTTGAAGATAGATGTTGTGAAAACCGATGGCTCTTGCTAAAGCAGGATCAGTAAGTAATTCTCATCGTTTTGAAAACCATTCTTGTCGTTGATCATAGGGATCGTCATAGTCAATGATCTGAATAAGATAATAGGCTTGCTTCGCTTTTCTATTTTCACATTCGATTAGTGCACAATGTATCTCCAAATATAGGCATCTGTTAAATGGAATTTTTGTTGGACCATCAAGGGATGTAAGAATCCAATTGATCCTTCTGAACATGCATTGCTGAAATTTAGTTAGTTTTGAGAAAAAATGAAAACTTTGGATTTGGGATATCTATAAAGTAAAGTACCATCTGTATTCCCAGGCTTTAATGACAGGGGCATTTGGAGATATTGAATTTGCTGGAAAATCAGCACCACCAACTCCAGACTTATCAGGAAAGTAGATCGTTGTACTCCAAGACTCCCAAATATCATAGGAATAATGATGATAATAGTCAATGTAGGCTGCATAACACTCATTGAACCATTTTTCTTGAACATAAAAAATTATTTTTTCTTGGATTTCATAAGGACATCTAAGGTAATTAACGCGTGACTATAGAAGGAAAAATATTTGGGTTATTAGGTAGGAAGAAGATAGTTGACCAGAGCTTCATCTACTTTTGGCATAGTATTCCAGATTATCAATAAGGACTTTACTAGAAGGAGAAACATGTTCTAGTAATAATGGCATTTCATTATGGATTTCCTCCTTTTTTGGCGTCAGTTCTACTCTGATGATCACCATTGGCGAGTTTTCGAGTTAAACTATCTGCCAGAGAGTTCTTCGATCCCTGTATATGTTCAATAGAAAAGAAAAACTGGTTAACGCATAATTGCCAATGCAGGAACCACCCTTGTGCATGTATATTTGATAAATTCTTTTTCACAAAAACAAGTATTTCTTTACAATCGATTCGAATAAGAAAAGATTTTAGGGCTAAAAAGATTAAGAAGTTTTCAATTCCCCTTATAACAGCAAGGATTTCTTTTTCCATCATGGGATAGTTACATTCTGCCTTATTAAAACTTTAATTGCAATATTTGCAGAGTTTTTCTCTTTCGTTGATTTTGAGTACCGCACTATGCTGGCATCTATCTCAAGAACTAAATCATCTCCTTCTTTAGGTAAATTAAAAACAGGAAGATTTTTACACATATTTTTGAAGTTCTGAACAATATTTCTATCATTATTGGTCCATATCCAACTTACTTTTTTATTGAGTTTTTGCTGCAATGGCTTTCTTAATTTAGCTAAATCTTTAAGAAATTTGAAGCATAGGTAAGGCATCCAAGAAACCTTTCTAACTATTTACTATCTTTAATCTTTTCAAGAAAATTTTCTAATTTTTCTAGAATATACTTTTGTAAGATGATTTGTCCAACTTTCATCTCTAAGTTTAGGAACTCAATTTCTTATTCAGCATAAATACACTTGTTCTTTCTAAGTATAATATCATGATCAATGCATCTTTAGGTGACAGCCAGGACATCATCTTTGTGCTGTTCCATTATTTTGGAAAAGACAAGAATATCGTCGATATAAACTAAACAACAATTATTAAGGTCTTTAAAGATGTTATCCATTCTTTTTTGGAATATTTGAGGTGTATGTTTAAGACCAAATGGCATTACTATCCATTCATAATGTCTTTGAGGGGGCACTAAATGCTGTTAAAGGAATGCTTTCTTCATCCTTTTTTATACCACTTTTGTAATCTATTTTCGAGAACCCAGAGGCTCCTTGAATTTTGTTGAAAATGACCATTTTGTTGAGAACATAATAACCATCAAAGACAGTATTATTATTAAACTTTTTATAGTTGATCACAATTCTTGCTTTTCATCTTTTTTCTTCTGCATGATTTCTTGTCATGAAAGGGGGACTGGTATGAGAACTCTTGCTATTCCTGACTAATCCTTTATCCATAAGTTCTTTAATTTGTTTATCAAATTCTTGGATATCCTAGTGTGTATACACCATTTATTTAACTCGGTTAATAGTGTTGGCATTTAATCGAGTGATTTTAGCAAATGTTTTATCTTCATCCCAAAATTTTAGAGAATTATCGCATAATTTTTCTTGTTGTTTGAGAATTTGCTCTTTAATAGATAACTCAAGTAATGAAATTATTAATGCTACCTCTCGTTGTACAGACATTACCTTTTCACCACATTGGCTACGTGTTAACTTAATTTTTTGATGAGTGTGAGCCTTGCTTAATTTTTCAATAGGAACTGAATGACCATTACTTATGAATATTATCTGGTTTACGGTCTATGTGCATGGAGAATATAGCCTCTAAATATTATTTCCAATGATCATGTCATGAGATGGTTGATCATTAGCTCATAGAACTGGTATAATGCATTGGACTCCTCCGAGTTTTATTGATAACCCTTCTATTGCCTCATTATGGCTCATAATGCTATTATCAGCTATTCTTACTTGTAAATGATTTTTGATTTTTTTCCACATAAATTCTAGAAATAAAGATCTTTTCTCAAAGCATATAGAACAACCACTTTCTATGTAAGTACACAACTCATATTTGTTATATCCCTCTAAACAAACCTTTATCGGGATATAGATGCTATTAGGATTTGTATTAGTAGCCTCATAGTAAATCTCCATAGTTATGTTTTTTACTAATTCATCTTCATAGATTCATTCACTAATAGTTCTTGTTTTGTTCCTAAAGACCTTTCTATGTAGACCCATACTTTGGTTTACACTATGTATTGTGGGTTCAAAACTCATTCTACTCATTTTACTGATCATGCTAATTGTATCATCTTCTTTAAGCTCTTTTTCAGCTAATGAAGATCCTTCTCTCTATTCCGATATTGCACTTATGTTTCTTAATATTTGGGGTTTAATGGTAATTTTATCATTCTCATCAATTTTTATCACATTTTTCTTATTGATTTTTGTAGGGTTGGCAAAGCTAGATATCCATGAATGTTCAATTTTTATCTCGCACGATTGGATTTAATCCTTTGGATTTTTTGTATAGGGGTAGGACTTATGTGATGATGGTTTTGCTAAACTGTCCAGTATGATAGAGACAATGAATGAGTAACAAATTGAGTGTGCTAATAAAATATGGGAGTATGACCTGTCGCATGAGACTGACCTTAGGTTTAGTTCCCCTAGACTTGATGTTAACTTGTGTGATGATGGTGCATCCTTTCATCCTCTAGAGTCCGGACTAGAGGAAGTACTCGACCCTCTTTTAACTACTTTGCTCACAGTTGCTCCATTCTTTACTAATACCCTTAGGGACAACAATGCGTTATTATAACCTTGCTTGATACACCTTTCCCTTTAGCTCAGTCGAGGGAGTTCGAGGTAGGTGAGATATTTGGTATTAGTGCTAGTGTTGATGAGGATGATAATTGTTTTGAGTCCACGATGTATTTATTGAGGAGCATGATCTTAATGAGACTCTAGTAGGGGGTCATATGTGGATATTATGGTTACTATTTCAACTAGTCCTGATTTGATTAATAATATATCCCCCGCTCACCTTGATACATTCCATGCTTCCTCTTTCTGTTCACTACCCTTCCTTTCCCCTGAGTATTGTAATATTTTACCTGCTGATTTTCATGATATGCTTGAGGGGAATGTGATTGACTGTCTGGATTCTCTAGGTACCTTTAGAGGGTATGACCCTTCCCTTGATCCTTATAGATTGTACCTAGAGACCATCCCTGCGAAAGTCATGTCGACCATTGCATTTGATTATTCTACTAGTTTTTTAAAGGCATTTGATAAGTTTAGAAGAGCACTTATTGTTATTCCTCGGTTCATGTTTGCGTGCTCTTATTCACATTCATTTGAGTTGCATGCTCAAGCATTTGATAAGCTCTTATGAGCTCTGACGGCGTCCGAGTTGAAGCCGTGAGTTTGAGAGACAAGGAGTAGCTGATGCTCCTTAAGCCTCTGTGGTATAGTTTGGGTATATTCAGTGCCCGACCTGGTATACTCGTTCTTACTCTTCTCTTTTCCTTTTATTTCCTTCTTTTCCTTTTTGTTTAGTTGTGGATATTAGGTTGTGTTTAGTTGTGGATATTATGATTGTGTTTTTTGTTGGTGATCAACTTAAGAAGAAATTTGGGATGTTGTTGAGCCAACTGCTGGCTATGATCACCTTTTTGCTTTGTTTTCTTTTTTTGTGTTTTGTTCTGTATGTCTTGTGTGTGTGATTTTATTTTCTTTATTTTTATGTGTTTTTGGTGGTAATAGTGACTCATCGGCTCCTAATAACGACATTGTGAGATTTAGGTGTGGGGGTAGGATCACGTACCCGTTTGTATTTATTTTTGGGGTCACATACCCTTTTAGGGTTGTTTTTGTGAAAATTTTTCAATTTTTGTATAGTTTTTCTTGCTGGCTTTGGAGAAGCTTCGTGCTATTCTGATGAGTTTAAATCCCTTTTACTTTGACTATTAGCTTGTATATAAGCGGGATGTGCATAATAGATCTTCGTCCCCAGTGTGTCATTCTAGGCCCTAATTCTAACCCCAATTGTTCATTATCAATGTGTAATCCAATCCTTATCTATACCATCAACATTAGCTTAGGTCTTAGTCTTCCATGATTGGCTTTCCCAATTGTCTTGAACACAGTTACTTTAGTCTTTGTTTGCCTTTCAAAAAAAGAAAAAAATGAAAAAAACAGAGAAAAAGAAAAGAAAAAATCTAGAACGACAAGTATTCCTTTGAGGCATGAGCTATTGGGAGTTACCCTATTAAGCAATATTGTTACTGGGAAAGCTTGCTTTCGGCGTTAATAAGTCAATAATGTAATTTGTATCGGTCAAGTGGGATTGAGTCGATTCTGGTAAGCTTGAGCCCTAAGATGATGATACACTTACACATTGAGCACTAGGATGGATTCAAAATTTTGATATATAGTGGAGTGAAAAGTTAGTACTTTGATGTCATCCATGGGGATAGAGAGCCTTGATGTGTACATTATGTCTATATGTGGGCTAATATCTTTGTTATGAGGGTGATTTAGTTCGTTAAAACTTGTACAACTTTCTCTCTTGTATATGTTTGTGTTTTGTTTGCAAACCCAAAAAGATTTTTTATTTTTCTCTTTCTTTTTATTTCTCTTTATCAAGATTTTATGGGTATATCTTCTGCAAACCCTCACAAGAGCTCACTCGTCCACTCTAGGGAACTAAGGGGTTTAAAGGACTTGTTGCGTACGCTAAATGCAACCGTGATTCTTACAAAAGTGAGTTAGTGTAGAAGGCAAAAATTCTATGACGAACTAGATGATGCCACATGTAAAAAATGGACCAACCATAAAGTGCCACGTGTCATGTTGACTTTGGTGGACCAACTTGGTTAAAATTAAGTGCAGCCAATCAAAAGCCGCCACGTGTCATCGATGATGCAGAAATTAGTAATTATTGTCTTTGTTTAAAAATAAGAAAATAATTACTGGGCCTAGGCCCAAAATCCGGCTCTAACCCTAGCCGGCAGAGCCTATAAATAGGGATCATCTCCCCTCATTTTAAAGGGAGCTCAACATTCAACATCCTACAGGCTCCAGAGCTTAGACTGCAGACAACATCTGGCTATCAAGCAACAAGGATCAAAGTCAGCTAGCTCAACATCTTCTGCAACCTCAAATTGAAGTCTACTTCAGAGTTCTTCATCCAGTTTATCGATCGAGATCAAGCAACCTCGCCCTCGTATCGATTAATCTATCCAACAACATTCAACATTCAGCATTGGCAGAATTCAGAGCTCAGACAGCAAGGAGCATCCAGCTACCAAGCGAGAAGGATCAAGACTTGCAGAGCTTCAGAAACCACAATCAGCCACTTGCAGATCAAAATCAAGAACAACCTTCAGAGTTCTTCAGCTGATTTGCATCAACCGACATCAAGCATTAAGCCCTCGGAATACTCAAGTCATTAGGAGATCGAATCAGAGGATCATTTTTATTATATTAAATTCAGAGATTGTACCCATATACAAAATCAATACAAAATTCAATTTGTTGCTGAATTTCCTGTCTAATTTATTTTAGGCGCGAAATTTGCGTTTACAAATTTGGCACGCCCGGTGGGACTTCTCTACCTCTCATCTCTTTCTCCAAGTAAACAACTTCACTTCTTTGAAGAAAATATGACTCCCAAGAATGTCATCCTTCAACCTTCAAAGAAAAAGACTATCGAATCTACATCTGAAGGATCTGCAAAGGCTAGTATTGCATCTAACAATCGAAGCACCAGGGCGATGACTAGGAGCATGATCAAAGCTGCTGCCTCCATCACCTTAAAACAACAAACAGTGGCTCCAACTTTGCAGTCACGCAAAACTCAAAACTTTGGCTTCAACTTGCCTGTTGATGGAGTCAATCAAACTGCTTGTCTTCCTAATTTGAAGCTAAAGACTCTTGCTATCTTCAACATAAAGAATGCTCTACCATGTGGACTGGAAAAATTCCAAACCTACATCAAACCTGTCTTCCAACCTATCAGTGAGGAGGATGAGGATTTTAGTAGCAGCAATTCTTCACCAACATCTTCAAGAGATTCAGTTTTCTCACAGGTTGAAGTCGAATCCTCTGACACTGTTATCATGCCAGTCATAGTGACAGAGACTGTCAACTTGGACGAACAACTAGCAGATATGAAGGCCACCCTCGATAGACTCTCAAAGGAAAATGCAAAAAAAGATGCTCAAATCAAGCGTCAAAGCAAACAGATTGCTGATTTGACAAAGAAGCTGGGGAAGCAGACATCTGAAGCTTTCAATAAATGCTCACGCAGTGAAGATTCTGACAAAGAGTCTAACCACATCGAGGAGTCTGACGATCAACGCAAACCAAAGAACGATTCATCCTTCGGCTTAATGTCAGTTGAGCAAATTCAAAATTTGATAGCTAAAGCAGTCAAGGCTCAGTTGGGAGAGTCTCACAAGAGTCACTTGTATTCAAAGCCTTATACGAAGAGGATAGATGCTCTTCGCATGCCCCATGGCTATCAGCCTCCCAAGTTCAACCAGTTTGATGGCAAGGGTAACCCCAAGCAGCACATCGCTCATTTTATCGAAACCTGCAGCAACGCTGGCACTGAAGGTGATCGATTGGTGAAACAGTTCGTGCGATCCCTCAAGGGAATTGCATTTGACTGGTATACAGACCTTGCCCCTGAGTCCATTGATAGCTGGGGGCAAATGGAAAGTGAATTCTTAAATCGCTTCTATAACGCACGCCGCGTAGTCAGTATAAGTGAGTTGACTAACACTAGGCAAGGGATAAAGAGCCAATCATAGACTATATCAATCGTTGGCGTACCCTCTCATTGAAGTGCAAGGATCGCTTGCCGGAATCTTCTGCTGTTGAAATGTGTGCCCAAGGGATGGATTGGGATATACTTTATGCTTTGCAAGTGAATAAGCCCAAAACATTCCAAGAATTGGCAACACGAGCTCATGATATGGAACTTACAATTACCTACTATGGAAGACGGCTCAATGATGATGAATCAGTGGCATCATCAAGAAATGAAAGCTCCATACTTAGAGACTCCGAAGAGAAAGAATGTCCTTATTCTGAGTCTGATGTGCCAGAAATGCTTGACAAACTTCTCGAGAAATGACTTATAGAACTCCCAGAGTCAAGTCGTCCTGAAGAAATTGGAAGAACTAATGATCCTAAATATTGCAAGTATCACAGGATCATCAGTCATCCAATAGAGAAGTGCAAAGCATTTAGAAGACAAGTCCTGCAACTTGTAAAAGAAGGAAAAATCATATTAGACGAAGACGACACTGAAGAATCTGATTGATCATTCATTATGATCATATTAGAAAGTGTTTTGGAAGAGAGCGACCCAAAATTGGCATTTAGAGAGCAGACTTTCAAGTCAACCTCTATAGACTTCTAAGTCATCAAAGAACTTACAGACTTTTAAGTCACTCCTTGTAAAGACTCGAAGACTCTCAAGTCACTCATGTTAGACTGTCAAGTCATCCAAACTTTAAGACTTCTAAGTCAGCCTCTAGAAACACCTATGTTATCGAGCTCTCTGACTCTAAAGTCAACCATGCAGGACTCTTAAGCAAATCCTGCATTCAAAGTCATAAAATGTCAAAGACTCCCAAGTCGCAAAACTCTCGGACTTCAAAGTCAATATTAGCAGACTCCCAAGTCACCAAACTCTAAGACTCCTAAGTCAGCCTTTACGGGCTTTTGAGTTGAGAAGCACTAAGACTTGCAGGTAAGCTTCTACAGACGCTCAGCAATCAAACTCTGAGAACTCGAAGTCGATCCTGCCAAACTTCAAAGTCTGGCTTGACAGACTCTAAAGTCATCAAATCTCGTGGACTTCCAAGTCAAACTTTTAAGACTCCCAAGTCGTCCAACTCTTACAAACAAAATTCTTGACTCTCAAGTTACCAAAGACTTTTAAGTCAACTTTACAGGCCTTCAATTCATTGATGCCACAGACTACCAAGTCGTCAAAGTTTCAGAGTCCTAAGTTAGCAAAGTAAGAGACTATCAAGTCATCAAAATCAAAGACTTCCAAGTCGCCTATTATCAAGTCGAGAAAATTGTAAGCGTTGAAGTGAATTCAACGACTCTCAAGTCATCAATAGCTTTGACTCTTGAGTCATCCTTAAGACTTTCAAATCCAAACTTCTAGACTTTCAAGTCAGCACAGACTATCAAGTCACCCACGGGATACTGAAGCCGTCAAACTCAAAGACTTCCAAATCACCCAAAGTCCATCAAGTCAACAAAATTACAAACTTTGAAGTGAATTCGATGACTCTCAAGTCATCAACATGATAGACTCTCAAGTCATCAACGACATAAGCTCTTAAATAAATAAAGTTTAAAAATTCTCAAGTCATCTAAGTTGTAGACTCACAAGTCAAACAGAATTGTTGACTCTTAAGTTATCGAAGACTTTCAAGTGAATCTTATGGGCCTTCAAGTCCTGGATGTAGTAGATTTCTAAGTCATCAAATCGCGAAGACTCCAAGTCATAAAACTCTCTGACTTCCAAGTCAATCCTTGCAGGCTCCCAAGTCATCAAATCTCGTAGATTTCAAAGCCGATTTTTTTTAAGGCTTCAAAGTGTTTTTTCAGGACTTCTAAGTCAACAAAATTATTGACTCCCAAGTCACGAAGTTGACTCTCAAGTCATCAAAGTTCAAGTCTCTCAAGACATCAAAATTAAAAGACTGCCAAGTCATCAAAACTCCAGACTCTAAAGTCAAGAAAGTTCTAAACTCCGAGTTATCAAACTTGATGACTCTCAAGTCTCTGAAGTTTAAGACTCCTAAGTCAACAAATTTATTGACTCCCAAGTCACTAAACGAACTCCCGAGTCATCGAGTTCAAGACTCTTAGTCATCAAAGTAAAAGACTGTCAAGTCATTTTATCGAAGGTGTTGACTTGTAAATCACTCAACACATTCTCAAACCATATACACAGACTTCAATGGCTACCAAATTGTTGCAAACTTTTAGAAGCCTTCAAGTTGGGGGCAAAAGTAAGATCGCATCCTCCTTCGCATTAGCGATACAGGCGTCTTCCTTTAAAATCGGTCGTCTTTTCCTTCAAGTCGGCCACTGGCAATTTGCAAAGTCAAGCTTTCGGTGTCTGATTGGAAGGATCATGTCTTTTCTGTCTGATCGAAGGAGTCAAGCTGTTACTTTCTGATCGGGATAGTTGCGTTTGCTGCCTGATCGAATGAGCCAAGCCTTCTCTTTCTGATCAGAAGAGTTGCCTTCGCTGTTTGATAGAAGAGGCCAAGTCTGCACTGTCTGATCGGATGAGTCACCTTTGTTGTCTGATCAGATGAGCCAAGCATTTACTTTCTGATCGGGAGAGTCGTCTTCACTATCTGATAGAAGAGGCCAAGTCTGCACTATCTGATCGGATGAGTCACCTATGTTGTCTGATTGGATAAGTCATGTCTCATCTGTCTTATCGAAGGAGTCAAGCTGTTATTTTCTGATCGGGATGGTTGCATTTGCTGCCTGATTGGATAAGCCAAGACTTCTCTTTCTAATCGAAAGAGCTGCCTCTACTGT
Source organism: Carnegiea gigantea (assembly GCA_029747015.1). Classification (NCBI taxonomy): domain Eukaryota; kingdom Viridiplantae; phylum Streptophyta; class Magnoliopsida; order Caryophyllales; family Cactaceae; genus Carnegiea; species Carnegiea gigantea. The sequence continues at coordinate 62,908 of JAKOGI010000099.1, read as the reverse complement.
CTGATGGAAGAAGTTAAGTCTCTGCTGCATGATGGGAGGAGTCTAAATGCCTTCGCACTATGATCATAGGAGTCAAGCCTTTGTTATCTGGAGGAGGAGTCAAACCTTCACTTTCTGATTAGAAGAACGTGTCTTGACTATCTGATTGGAGGGGGCACACTTTCATTGTCTGAATGTCTTTGTTGTCTGATCGGATGAGTAATATCTTCACTATCTAAGCGGAGAAGTTCTTCCTCCATTATCTGAGTAGAGAAAGTCATGCCTTCGCAAATCTGATGAAAGAAATTCAAGTCGACCCCAATTAGATTAAGTAAGGGAGTCGCCTGCGAAGAATCGAATCTACAGGGAGAAACGATTCCTCGTCTTAAAAGTCGACCTCACTTCGCGATCTAATCGGAGGAGTCGTGGCTGAAAGGAAGAAATTCAAGTCGACCCCAATTAGATTAAGTAAGGGAGTCGCCTGCGAAGAATCGAATCTACAGGGAGAAACGATTCCTCGTCTTAGAAGTCGACCTCACTTCGCGATCTAATCGGATGAGTCGTGGCTGGCAGAAAGAAATTTAAGTTGATTCAGCAAGTTCCTGAAAAAAAAAAAAAAGAGCGAGAGATCAAAAAGGCCCCAAAAAAAGAAAAGAAAAGAAAGTGGCATTAAAAAAAAAAGAGAAACGAGAGTTAAAAAAATGGGGACTTTCCGGGCTAAAAAATAAAAAAAAAGCCCTCAAAAAAAAGGAAATCCCAAAGGCCTGTGGAAAAAAAAAAACGAAAAAGACAAAGGGGAACAAAATGCCAGAAGTCACGCGCGGTGCGGCAGAAGAGACAAAAACTATGTCAAATTCCGATAAGGTGTTGGTTTCATGAGAGCAACACCCTAGTGTAATTTCTGACAAAAACATGCGCAGCGCGCTGTTTCTTGCTGCTTTCCTATGTTTTTGTTGTCTACTCGTTTCCCTCTCTTCCTTATTGCCATGGTTGCTGAGGAAGCAAGAAAAAGGAAGACAATGCCCATGCTGAATTGCAGTGACAGTAGAAGAACTCAACATCATGTCATAGAAAATGAAGCTCTCCTTCACTTCTCACAAAAAAAAAGGAAAAAAACAAACATGCGAAGATGAAGAATCAGAAAAAAAAGGGGGGGAGAAGAGACGATGAATTGACAGTAGGCCAAAAGATGAATTTATAGCAGTTGTCAGAAAAATTATTGATAGAATTTTATCCAAATTTGTTGATAAAGTTCTATCTTTTTGGATTGTTGATAGATTTTTATCATTCAAATTACTGATAAAATTTATCACAAATTATTGATAAAATTCTATCCCTAAAATTGTTGATAGATTTTATCACAAGTTGTTGATAAAATTTTATCACAAATTTACAAGCATAATTATCTTCCAAAAAAAAATCAGTATGGATTATCTACCAAGTCGGCAAGTCATTTGTCTAAACAAAGCGGGAGGCGGCCCACTAAAAAAAAAAGCTCCAACTTTCAGCATTTTTCAAGTTTTCGAGACTCAGCCGCTTCAAACACTCAAAATTCGTGTACGCGGCCTACTCTCGAGGGGGCATTTGTAGAAGGCAAAAATTCTATGACGAACTAGATGATGCCACATGTAAAAAATGGACCAACCATAAAGTGCCACGTGTCATGTTGACTTTGGTGGACCAACTTGGTTAAAATTAAGTGCAGCCAATCAAAAGCCGCCACGTGTCATCGATGATGCAGAAATTAGTAATTATTGTCTTTATTTAAAAATAAGAAAATAATTACTGGGCCTAGGCCCAAAATCCGGCTCTAACCCTAGCCGGCAGAGCCTATAAATAGGGATCCTCCCCCCTCATTTTAAAGGGAGCTCAACATTCAACATCCTACAGGCTCCAGAGCTCAGACTGCAGACAACATCTGGCTATCAAGCAACAAGGATCAAAGTCAGCTAGCTCAACATCTTCTGCAACCTCAAATTGAAGTCTACTTCAAAGTTCTTCATCCAGTTTATCGATCGAGATCAAGCAACCTCGCCCTCGCATCGATTAATCTATCCAACAACATTCAACATTCAGCATTGGCAGAATTCAGAGCTCAGACAGCAAGGAGCATCCAGCTACCAAGCGAGAAGGATCAAGACTTGCAGAGCTTCAGAAACCACAATCAGCCACTTGCAGATCAAAATCAAGAACAACCTTCAGAGTTCTTCAGCTGATTTGCATCAACCGACATCAAGCATTAAGCCCTCGGAATACTCAAGTCATTAGGAGATCGAATCAGAGGATCATTTTTATTATATTAAATTCAGAGATTGTACCCATATACAAAATCAATACAAAATTCAATTTGTTGCTGAATTTTCTGTCTAATTTATTTTAGGCGCAAAATTTGCGTTTACAGTTAGGTTCTTATATTAGTTTTTCCTTTGTTTTGCTTGCGGACGAGCAAAAGATAGGTGTGGGGGTATTTATTAGGCGATAATTTGTCGTATTTTATATGCCTCTTCTACCTAATTTTAGCTCATATAATAATATATTCTTTAGGATTTTTGCTTGTTTTATTAGCTTTTGTAGGTAATAACTTCAACCGAGCAAACGTTGCGAAAAGGAGCGATGACGGACAAGAAAAGCGAAAGAAACAAGAAGAGATGGTCGTGCCACCTGGCACGGCTGTGCCACCCCTCCTGCCCGCTCGCTCACCCGATTTCTTATTTAAAGCCCCTTCGGAACATTTTGTTAGGGGCTCTCTGCCCGGCTCTCCTTCTGCAACTCTTTGGGAGTTCTTAACTTAGGTTTAGCTTATAAAAACTCCATTTGAGGGAATTAGATTAGAAAGATTAGGATTTGTTTTGGGTTGTTTGGATTCAAATTTGCGGATTCTCAAGTTCATTCAATCAACATAAGTTTCCTCTTCTCTTTCTCTCTCTATGTTTGTATTTTTATTCTTGTTTTAATTATGTTTGATATTAATTTTTGTTGTTAATTCATTCTTATTGGTCTATTAGATTCTATTATTGCTTTAATTCCCTTGTTAGTTCATGCTTGTGTTTATGTTTGTGTGTTTAGTTGTAATTAGGTTTATTTATGTTTGTGATGTTTAGTTGTTAGTTTGTGTTGATCTGGATGGTAATTAGCCTCTTGATGGCATCTTGTTTAGGCCTTTACCCATGTTTTTTAGGCTTGAATTTAGAGTTTTCTTTCATGCCCACCAACTGTTCGATGAAATGCTTGAAAGAACTTTCATCGGTGTTTTGGAGCAATCGACTTATGCTAAGAGGTGAAGTTGATTGACTAGTATGGGCAGAGAGAAAAGCTAGGATTTGGATGTAAAAATAGTCTCGGTCACTTGCTAGGTTAAAAGTTGTCAATCTTATAGTTTAATTGGGTTAATCCCATGAAAATAGGAGGTTAGAACAATTAAACGAGTTGATAACCTTTGAAAGAGGGTTTGGGTGGTCTTTAATGATACAACCGATCATCTCTAAATACTAGCATGATTTGGGAAGGTGAAGGCTCGACTTGATTAGTTGGTTCATCTCAGGCTTAATCATAATCGAAGTCTTTGTTTTTATTTTAGTAGTTTAGTTCTATTTTTTATCCCTTCTGTGTTGCCTAGCTTGAGACGATTTAATTAGTTTTGATATTTGAAAACCCAACTCCCAGCGGACGACATCCTGAGTATTCAACGATGCACCTTGCACTTGGGGCTTATAAATATTAAAACTTTCCCTAACAGATAGTCGTATAACCAACACATCCTTTCTTCTGTTTCATAGTATGTAGCACTTCCTGAACAATCATAATATTATCCAAAATTTGTCTCCTAGGAACAAAGGCTCCTTGTTGTAAACTACTAAAAATTCGGAAAATAGATCCGTTGGAATCTCCGACGGAAAATAGATCCGTGGCATCTCCGACGGATTCTTACAAATTTGTTGGAAGCTTGACGGATTTTTCGACAGACATTCTTTCCGTTGGAATACCGACAGAATCCGACAGATTTCCAATGGAATTCCCGTCGAAAAATATTAAAAAATTTTGTAAAAAGTTTTTTTGGGCCCCGAGTTGAATGGAGGAAAAATTCAAAATTTTTTGAATATTCCAACGGAATAATCCATCGGAATTTCTCTTATAAATTTCGCTCTATACTTCATTTTTCAATGCTCATTTCGTAAAATAGAAAGAGAGGGAGCACCATCACTTGCCATCGCCCCACTGCTGCTTGCCGCCATCCCACCATCATAACCTCCTCCCGCCGTCATTCATCATGGACTTTTTGAGAAGGTTTTCTCATGTGTAATTTGTATAAATTTGTAGTGAGTCAAGTGTTGAATTTAATAATTTGTACAATTAGTTTGCATTAGTTTGTTACGTTGATGTTTCTTTGTTAGGATGATAATTTGTTCTCAATTTTGTATTTTATTTTTAAAGAGTATAATTTTTTATTAATAAAGCATAATTTAATGCTAATGTCAATTTAACGTCAATGATAAGAATTTATTGCATATTAGATACATTGGAAAATATTTTTATAGTTGGTACTATTTTTTATATTTTTTAAATAAAATTTAAAAATTCCAACGGGTTCTGCAAAAAAATCTTTTTTTTGAAATTTTTTTCTGAAGTTTTTTGCATCCGATGAATGAATCCGTCGGCCCCTCAGTTCCGTCGGAATTCCATCGGAGAGCCGTCCGATGGGCTTGCTATTTTCGTTGGAACGCATTCCCGACTGGTCATACCTCGACGGACGCTATCGGCCGGAATATCCGTCGAAATAAGCATTTTCCGACAAAAAATGTTGCTTTTTTATCGAAAAATCTGTCGAAAAAGCTGATTTTTTTAGTAGTTGCTCATCTCGCCGAATCTATATCTTTATCTCCATCCTTGTCCCTATGGGACGACGGCAATGCCCTAACTTGATAGCACATTCCGCTAATGCAATAATGCTTATTAATGAAGGCATGTACAGTGATTAAGTTGGGGCGTTACACTTGTGTGGGAGATATGAGCTTTGGTTGAATTGGCTTGGAGACGTTCAACAATACATTTTGTGACTATCTTATACACAACATTGCAAAGTCCAATGAGGCGAAATTAAGAGACCAAATTGGGATTATCCACCATGGGAATTAAGGCAAGAAAAGTGCCATTCAATCCCTTAGGCATTTGTTTCTTCTCCAGGACATCCAGCACTTTTTCACAAAAACTTGACTGAATTAAATCCCAACATCTCTTTGGGGAAAAAAAAAAAAAAAAAGCCGAACATAAATCCATCAGGCCCAGGAGCTTTATATGGTCCCATAGTAAACAAAATCACCTCAATATCACTAGGGGTGAAAGGTCAAGAGTAATTTTAGGAGACCAACCTGGAAGAGCTGGAGCAGGTTGGTCATGAGGAGTATGATCCCTTGGCTCAAAGAAGAGATTCTGCAAGAAATCACGAACTAGCCTTTTGAGAGCATAACTCTTAGTGATCCAAACACCCTCATCATTATGAAGAGGTTCAATCATATTCTGCTTCCTTCTGATAAATGCATCGAAGTATCTCATATTCCGATCGCCATCGCGAATGGCATCCATTCGAGATTTCCGGAACCAAATACTTTCTTCGTACAAGACCATCTAGTCTAAGTCTCGATGCAACTTAGATTCAAGTTTAAGAAAGTCTCCATTCCTTCCTCAGTGGTGTTGCATACCTTCTATGTGAGCCCAAAGATGACATTTTTTCCTGAATATATTACCAAACGTCTCTATATAAACAAATCTAAATCCCTTGTAAGTTTTTTAGGGATAGGGACTAGTGATTCATAATTCCTCCAATGAGTAATCAAGGAATTATCAAAGTCTACATGAGTCATTCAAGCATCAAGGAACCTGAATGGTTTGGCACCTCTTGGTAATGGAGAAAAGACAGATGCGCTGATCAAGAGCGGGCAATGATGAGTTAATGGCTACGAAATAGCGAACAACAGCTTCATCAAACTTATGTCGCCAAACTGTATTGTATAGAGCCATATCCAGGCGGGCCCATTTACGGGTTGAGGCTGTATGCCCCTAGCCCATGTAAAATTGGGTCCATAGAAGCCAAGATCAATAAAAGCATTGTTCTCAACTTAATTTCTGAAGATGTGACCATTAAACTTGCATGTCAGAGACGCCCCCATGACATTCGTCCATGAAAACTGTGTTGTTAAAATCACCAGCTAACAGCCTTGCTTGGTTTATGTTGGAAGCTAGGACTTACAGATCCTCCCTGAGAGCTGCTCTTTTTGAAGAATCTGGACTAGCATAAACTGCAAAGAATCACCATGGTTTCTCATTTTGTCTTGTAATCTGCATTGAAACAAACTTGGAAGTAACCTCACTTAAGGTAACAGTGACTTCTTCCGTCAGCCAACAGAGCCAAATACCTCCACTATAACCAAAAGCCTCAGCTCTTAAATGACTATCATAATTAATTAGTCTCCCAAGCCGAGCAGCCTCATCACCATCTTGATGAGTCTCCAGAACAACAAAATTCTAAACTCCCCGCATGCTGAACATTCCACACTAGAAATCTATGGGATGCTGAATTTAAATGATTTTGAGATATGTTGTCTTCTATAAAAATTAGGCATAAAGAAAGGTTGCATTCTTTTTCAATCCCAAGTAATACTAATAACTCCCCAAGCCTTTTTCTCCCCTATTAGTTGTGTTACTTTTTTGAACAATTAATTGTTGATGTCTAATATGGTATCATTTTATAATATTCTACTTCGAAAATATCTAGTATGTTAACTGACATCAACCATAGTTTTTAAGGCATTAATTGTCATCATTTTGATGCTATTTTGTTTATTGCACCTTGACAATAGTTGCATTCAATAAATCTTAATTTGGATGTTATGTGATTTAATTATCATGGTATGCTATTAAGAATCCATTCTTTTATTTGAAAAATTGCGTTCCGATACAACACATTAGGCCATGGTGTACTATGCAGAGTTTATTCTTTTATTTAGAAAGTTCTATCCTAAATTCCTAACGCAACGCATAGATAGTAGTTATATATTATGAAAGAAATGTTTGGTTTGACGTCTCTAGCTACGAATTGCAGAGCCGCATTGTATGCCCTTCGTCGACTCAGCGTATGCAAAGTCGTACCTCTTAAAAATCAATTAACTATTTTTTGTTTTAAAAAAAAACCATTTGATGTACTCTACAAAGAATTGATTAGGAGTTGGTGATATTCAGTCAGAACCGTCCTATATTTGCACTTCCTCACGTAAACTACCCCCTTTCTCGTATCATCTCCAATCCTCCCCAAAGTAAAACCTATTGATTCGGAAAACTATAGGCCCTACGCCCCGTCACCATCCACCATGGTAATGGGTCCAAGCTAAGTCGGAAAACTCACACATTAGTCTGAACCAACAAAAGAGACCCAAATAGACCAGAATGAAGGGAAATGGTAAAATAACTATCCCACTTTGAGTTAGTCAGGCTATAAACAGACACCTCCATCATCTCTAGCACATCATTCAAGACATCATAAGAATTCATATTGTTATGGCAAAATCTTAGGCAACAACATTGTCAGGTATCTTTATTCCCAAAGTTACAATCTTTAAAGCTCCATCCTTTGTCAATTCCTTCCCGATAACTTGATCGTCAGATGAGCATTCCTCGGGTCCACACCCGAGGTTTGCCTTTTTTCAAGGCCAGGAGCGCTAGCCTGTGAAGGTTGCCACGCATAAACCCGCTGTTTTGACTCATTATAAAAATTAGTTTCTTCAAAAATAGATTGACGCTGTCTATGGAGAGGAGTGGTGGATGGCGGTTATTGACAAAAGAGCTCGGCCTAAAATGCCTAATGAGATAAGACAATCAGAAGAACACAATTGACGACATCAATAGTCCTCTGCTGATGGCACGACATAAAAAACGCATGTTACTATGTCAAGCATTCGGCATTATTTACATTAGGCGTTCGTATCTGTGCGGCCCAACCATGGAGGAGCCCTTCAAATTACTTTCTCGGCCCACTACTACTTATGTACACCTTAAGGGAAAAAAGAGAGAGAAGCAGCATCAAGCATGAAGAAAGAAGGTAGTCGATATCAGAGTTTGCAAATTGAGTATTAGGCCCCACAAAATTAATTACTTGCTTAGCCCACCAAAATCGAATTAAAAAAAAAAAGGAGATGAGAAATTGAGTATCGTGCGCACCAACCACCAGCATCTGTGCATTTTTATAGTTATATTATATTGCATTAGGTCATGTGTGGGACCTGCATGGAATTTAAAAAAAAAAAAAAAGGAGCCAAGCAAGAACTTGAAGCTTGGTCACGAAGCAGAGCAAGAGGAAAGTGGCGTACAGTCGTGATCGCTCGCCGACGACGAAGGGACTGCCCGCCACAACAAAGCTTGAAGTTAGGCCACGTCAACGCCCACGAAGCCTGTCGTCCCCACCTGCTCGACCCAGTTGACTCAACGAAGCCCACCACTTAGCCTCGAGAGCTGAGTCATGCCTGCTGCAACGTCTTGGGACCGAACTTCAGGCAAATACATGTTGGGAATAAAGAAGTCTCACATCGAGAGTTTGTAAAGAACGGTCATGGTATATAAGTCAAATGGGCTACTCCTCCTATTATCAATTGGTTTTAGGATGAAACCTCACTTAGATTTGTTGCCATGGACCTTGGTTGAAGTGGACTCCTTCCTTGGATCCCCCCAACAAGTGGTATCAGAGCCGATGGTGCGTTCGGCTAGGCGACAAAGGTGTGGCATGGTGGACCCCATGGACGAGCTTGGTGAAGTGACACGCAGGTGTTGATCGAGTGGTAATATCTGTGTTGCAGCGTGGCTCGATGGTATGGATAAGCTCTTGATGGAGGCTTGACATCTTGGTAAAGGCTTCCGCTCAAGGGGGAGTTTGTACGTTGATGTGGTGTGAAAGAGACTCATGTGTGAGGGGGAGGGTCATGGTATATAAGTCAAGTGGACTACCCCTCCTATTGCCAACTGGTTTTAGGATGGAACCTCACTTGGGCTTGTTGCCATGGATCTTGGTTGAAGTGGGCTCCTTCCTTGGATCTCCCCAACAATACGAATTGGAAAGAATGAAGACCCGGCTCAGCCATTCCAGCAGCATGCATGAGAGAAGGACTCAACCACCCTAGCTGGCGGCCCTACCCAGCCCAAAGGCTACGAAACGGAAGGAGAAACTGAACAGTGTGGGTTGATAGTAATATTGCGGCTTTTAATTAAGTCGATGGAGATGACAAACCACAGCCAAGGAGTACGACCACGCCAATCATCCACATGAACCAATGAGCAGAGGAGACTGCCTTAGATGTGCGGTGCATAGAGGATGTACTACTGCTCAGGTGGAAGCCCAAGTACTGCCATTCTTAAAAGGCCGACTGGCTACGTACACGAGTAGCCACGAAGTACCAACCATACCAGGAGAATGTGCCCACCATCCGCCAACCACAAGCAGGACAACAATGCCCTTGACCTTGGAAGCCGTGCCCACAACTAATGAGCTGCTGCTCGACACCAAAGTGCAACGCACGGCATATACAGAGGGGCGATTTCCAGCAAGCCAACAACATATGGCACAACTTATCATCCTCACGAATGGAACTGCCAGTGCCGAACCGTCCACTCCCATCCCTTAGCCACGAGGAGCAGACAAAGCATGCCAAACCATCCGTCGTATGCTTCCGTCACTCGGCCTCCAAAGGCCGCCCGTGTCGGGTTGAAGCAAGTAGGCTTTAGAACAAACTTTTTTTTGGGGGGGGGGGCTTGGGTTGAAGACTTGCAGTGGGTGGGCTTTCCAATAGCTTTTTTTGGGGGGACCTTAGGTTAAAGGAAACTAGTTTTGATTTGCATGCAACGCATCCATGACTAAATTAAAACCGATAAGTTCTTTAAATGTAACTTTTATGAAACAAAACGAAAATAGAACATATGTTATCTGACTATAAAACATACATATAGCTACTTACAAACATATTAAAGAAGACAAAAGAGGAATGCTTGATACAAAGAATAACCTAAATGGTGGATTCTATTTGACTATTGTCAATAAAGTTAATGAATGCAAGGCTGCAACTATTGGTGTTACTCCTCTCAACAACTTTAGCTCCATTGCTATTTCAGATAAGAGATACTCCCATATGGTGGTTGTGAAGTACGTTTTACTAATGAAAGTTATCTTTAAGAATTTAAAGGTTTTGGGAAGCGATCAAAAAGGTTAGTTGTAAAAAGTTGTATTCTAAAAATGGTCAACTTTTAAAAATGAAGTGGATAAGAATTACGCAATATTATCATTCGTTGTGTTGGATCATATGCAACTATTAGGTAAGATTAAATTGAAAAATAATAAACTAAAATATATTTTTGTAAATAAAATAAATTGCTAGTAATGCATGATAATCATTGGCATGATACGTAAATAAAGATAAAAAACAATGGCAACAATCCAATATGATGACAAATTAAAAAAAAATTAAAGTATCAAAATTTACGGGCATAGGTTAATTTATATGGATAAACAAAAGAGAGGCATATGAGTTGATAAAGTTCGATTTATAATTGATATGCTTCTTAAAGATAGACATGTGATCCGAATTAAATTCAACATATTTTTGCATGAACCTATTGAAGAAATGAAGAAAAGGAGTGGAAGAATGGAAATATAGGTAAAACCAAACAAAGATTTCTGTGATAGAAGAGCAGTCCAACCAAGAAAAAGTTTGTTTTTTTTGGGGGGGAGTAAAGGAGCTATAAAAGTAAAGCAAATAAACAATGATAATATTAAGGGTAAGGGGAATAAAAAAGGACCAAATATACCCATAATCTCAATCTTAATCACTAAGACCATATTACGAACTTAACAAAAAGATGAGGAAAGGAGAGCTATACACACAATCTCAACATTAAAACAGTTTAAAAACAATCAACATTTAAAACATCTTAATAAATATAAATATATGATCCTAAAACTTTTTTAATTCAAGAAAAAATGCATTACATATCTCAATTGATTGGAAATATCAAACAAATTGAGGATCATAAAAATTGACTGGAAAAAGGATAATAACCCTGCTCTTTTTTTGTGATAAGCATCAATGGGCTTGTCACTTACCTAATATATGTAGAAATTATATCAGTTAAATACTTATGAGAACATGTGGTATATATGGTAAGATAAGAAATTGTATTTTACCTATAAATAAATTCGATGGGTAACATAGACAACAATTTGAAACGTCATATCATGAAAACAAAATTTACATTATAAGTTTACAAAACTTAATGATATTAAAGTTTTCTTTCTCTATTTTCTTTTCCATGCATATTGATAATTAGAAGAGATATATACACTACTAGAAATATTATCTTTTACAACGAGAATTCTCGCTGTAGATGGTCAATAAATTGGTTGCAAATGTCTTTTGTAACGAGTTTTCCGTATGGTCGTGGCTCGCTGCAAAAGAGCTGGTCGTAAATGTTTGGGCTTTAACTGCGGCCAGATTGAAAGGCTCGTCGCAGGTGTTTTCATTTACAACGAGACCTATATCTTGTTGTAATTTCTTATGAATTTACGACGAGATTGTTGCCTCGTGATAGTTTGGCAGTATCTTTTACAACGAACCTACACATCTCGTGGTTGTCTGGTAAATCACAACAAGATATGAATCTCGTCGCTATTATTAAAACATTGACGACGAATTACACTTCTCATGGTAGTTATTTTGATCAATCACAACACAAGAATATCTCTCATTTAGTCAAGTAAATACTTCTTCAACCACAACCAAATACTTGTCGCAATATTTCGTCACATAAATTTTTGGATCAACAATGAAATGAACTCAAAGTAAGGGCAAACACCACCCTTGTATTCATACATAAGCATATAGGTATAGTCATCTTTGCATAGAGAGTTGCCCAAAATATAGGTGCAATGCACTACGAATCTATTTACTGTTTGGAATACATACATATTTGTACTAGCTACTTAATGATAGTCTACAACATAAAACATGTAAATCTTGTGCGCCAAAAATGTTGTCTATCTTCATATTGAATGCCAAAATATATCCATCTTCATACTGGATACCAAAATATGTCCATCTTCATGTCCAAAAATCTATATGCACCTTGAAAATATTCATATACACCTGTCAAAGTAAGAATTTAGTTGTTAACTATTAATGTGATCATATCGTTAATCATGGTACCATCATTAAATTGCTAAAATCCACTTCAACTGATGAACTAAATCTCACAGACCATATGGGTCCCTTTCTTGTTTGCCTCCCAAAAAAAAAAAAAAAAAAAAAAAAAAAAAAGAACAATGAAGCACTAAAAGAAGGTGGTTTCGGTTAATTGGCAGTTGTGTTAACAGCTATCCAATCCACTACATTTATTTTTAGAATAATAGCTAGCCATTTTCAAGACTTCCATTAACTATTGGAACAATTTGTGTTACTGTAAATAGCTAAGCACAAGAGTCGTGAATCCATGGTTAATGCGCTAAGTCACACATATAGAAGTCCAAAGAAACAAGTAGAAAACTAGCCCTCTAACCCAAATTGATGAGAGTTACAGAAACCTGTGACAGATTTAAGAGTGACTAAGAAAGATAACAATCCTAAAATTTAAGCAACTCATCTGGTTTTTGTAAAGGGTTTGAACCTCAAATTTGAGAGTGTCCGACCTGAATCAATTTAGCTGCCAATTCAGGATAGGGATCGGGAAGAAGGGCAAGAATGTTGAACTTATTACCACAAAGGCAATCACATCAGCACAGGAGGTAATCGGGTGTCCAATCCCTCAGGAGGTGAGAGAAAACCTGATCACTCACTGTCAAACTCAGGGTAGGGAAAGAATGTTGAAAGCATTATCTGGGCATAAGCATTAGGTTAAATTTTATGATGCATGCGAGGACTCCAACAACAAGAATAGCTACCAAACATCTTCGAGGGCCATAGGATAAAAATTCTGAAAAGCTGATACCTTAGCAAAATGCTGCCAACAAGTCTTGAAAATAGGACCCTATTCCCTAGTTGAGATGACGACAAAATAGGCATTCCCAAGGTATAAAATACAAAAACCCCAAAACATTCATAATGAGCTGATTTACTAGCCTTTATAGTTTGAAACAATTATAAACCAAGCATCATGGAGGTTACAGGCATGAACTGAGAAAATGATATTTGTTGCAAGTCTCATCCATATGCATTTCAACCAGATGCACAGGCTTAAATGTACCTAATATATGTATAGTTTTTCACAACATGGCCGCACTTACATGCAATGTCAGCCATATGAACAGTCTTAGTGCATCATCATAGGTACAAAAGAAAAAAAGGGTTTAGTACACAATCGAATGCATAACACATTTTCAAGAAGTACTTAATCAGGTTTTGTAGTCCATCAGATTAAGAAATGCAAACACCCCCTATCTTTCCCCCATTAAAGAGTTGAAGGGTCGCAACATCATAACATCAAGCAGAAATTATAGTATCAAGCTATGATAATTATTAAGTGACTTCAATATGAGTTGAAAGGTCCCCACTTACATGCAATGTTGCCCCATGGGAGTCATTCTCGGGAGGCGAAGGATAAATTCCCACAACCGTAGACATATCGAACAAACACTACTAGGCCATTCATCACCTTTAGTTACCACATTCTTGGTTTGAACCTTAGGTAAGGCTTATTCCACATGACTTTGCAAGACAATTGGATTTAGTGAAAATGCTTGGGAGAAAAAGGACTCAATTAGGTAACTACGTTATCTAAAAACAGTATTAAGACCCTAAATTATACCGCACGAAAGGAGACTAACACACTTTTCCTATTTTATAGAACTAAGGGTGATACATATAGTTATAGGTATCAAGATACTTGCTCACACTATGAAGCTTGGGCAAAGGGTCATTAGAAACTAGAAAGAGGTTAAGATAAAACCATTTTGTAAAACAATTCAAGCATCCCAAAACATATTTTCTATTTATGATGAAAGAGAACAGAGCCTCACTAAATTTGACTTTAATAAACTCAAAACATAAATGAAGAAGACCACGCCTGTTACAGACTTAAGGTACCTAAAAATTCTGGGAAGAGTCCACTCTTAAGCAAATAATCACACTTCATAAATCCAATTTAACCCCAATGCTAAAACTAAAAGCAAATACCAAACTCATTAACCATAGAAATAAACAACATATATTCCAACATTCAACTCACCAAACTGCTCAATATTAGGATCAACAGTCTTTTCATCTTCTCTACCCTCCTCATCTGGTGATGGTGTATAAACACTCTTATCAGTGGAGCCTTGTGGTTCAAGTGGTGTAAGATGATCATCTTCATTAACTGCCGCGTTGAAGTCAGAGTCATTCTGCATGTTCACACTTGGTGTGCCCTTTTCACCTACTGCGTAATAGCCATTTTCTTCCTCATGTGCAAATGGAGTGCCATTGTGAGAATGCTTGTTTCTAGATGAGGAAGGTCAAAGTAATGACTGCTTCAAGCCTTGTGACCGGTTCATGCCAGGTGTGCCTGGGGGTACAAAAGTGCTCTTTCCTTTTTTTTTTTTTTAGCCGAGGTCATTTATAACTGCATGTACCACACATTACAAGGAGAGGAGAAGGGGCAAAAACTATGTCAAAAGGATGAGATGCCTTACATACAATAGCTGAATATTTATCGAACCTAGAAATAAAAAAAAATAGATAAAACAACAAGCAGATAGAGTAATAAGTGCTGAACGCATCAAAGGACAGGAAGTTGACACTTCATGGGTACAAAATTTTAAAATGTCATCACAAACAAGAAAAAATGTAAATAACCAAACACTTTCTTATTCAAAGATACATATCGCTCTTAGGGTTGGTATTATCTCTTCCTTTTTTTTACTAGATTCTGACATATCCACAACATCTGATTCGACATCATCCATTCGCCAATTTAGCTCGGTATCAAACAAACTTGATTGAACCATATCAAACTGTGGATTAAATGACTCCCTCTCTTGACATACTTCATCCAATACATCAACATTTAAGAGCGTATCAGTATGATGATCCTCAACTTCAACTTCATCTTCACTGGGCATTGAAATATCATGTACATCATGAGGTTGCACTTCGACAGTAATAAGCCAACCTTTACTAGTAACATCATCGCAATATAACACTTGTGATGCTTGACTTGCCAAAATGAAAAGATCATTTCCCTTAAGAAGCCTTTTGCTATTAAGACTAACAAACCCAAACTTATCCACTTTTACCCCTCTACCAGTATCAAGCACATCCCACCAAATACATCAAAACAGCACGAAATGATTGCCTCCCATATGTTCCAACCTGACAACCTCTGCCAAAACACCATAATAATCTATATTTTCTGTCCCTGCCCCCATATTACCAAGTACAAACACACCACTATTTTGAGTTTGAAGGTTCTTCTTGCGACTTTGAGTGTGGAACCTATATCCATTGGTAATGTAACCACTAAAATTAGTCCCTTAATTAATAGGACAACATGACAGTGATAATAGCTCATCTCCCATTGGACATTTTCCATCTTTGTGTAATTGCGCCACCTACAAAACACAATATACGTTTAAGATGTTAGTGATAGCATCCATCATATATCTAAGTATACTTATAAGATAAAGAAAACCAAGTAAGCAAACACATTTGCCTTCTCTTTAAACCATGGGAGAAAGTGCTTATCTTCCTCTTCTATTGTCAATACCAATCCACTGTGTGCTAAGACCTCATAATGTTTCCTTCATACCAACACCCCCAAAAAAAAAAAAAAAAATCTACTGATCAGAATCATGTCAAATAGGATGGAATATTAAAAATAAACTATTATGTCAGAAAGTTTAACATTAACCTGAAAAAAGGTGAAGCTTCATTACAACTTTTCAATACATACAAATGAGCCCGCTCTTTGTCATAAGTGTCTCAATTGCACACTTTACCCACTCCTAAAGGCCTTCCTGTATGAGATAAAATTGAAAGCTTTTTCTAGGTCCAATATCACCTCATCATTTTGATCAAGGAGATTAAATTTCATCCCAATCTTGTGCAAATACCTTGAGCATAGAGTCATGCACTTTTCAGCAATGTAACCCTCTGTGATTGAAGCTTCTAGTCGAGCCTTGTTGCGAAGACATGACTTCAATTTATGTAGTCGTCTCTCTCCAAAATACATCGATCAGAAACTAACAGGTCCACAAATCAAAGCCTCATCAGCTAAATGAATGTGTAAATGCAACATAATATCAAAGCAATACGAAGGAAGACACATTTCTAACTTAGAAAGTGTAAGAGGAATTTGCTTTTTTAGTTGCTCCAAGTCCTCTACTTTCAAAGACTTAACATATAGCACATTGGAAAACATTGACAACTCAATGAGCGGCTCGCACATGTCTTTAGGAAGAAGGCGATGAAATGCCAATGGAAGAAGGCATTGCAAAAGAATGTGGCAATCGTGACTCTTAAGACCCAAGATTTTACACTCCTTTAGGCTCACACAATGAGAAATGTTAGATGAAAGCCCATCTGGAACCTTTAAGTCCTTCAGAAATTTATACTAGACTTCAATCTGATTTTGAGATAATGAGTAAGATGCTGGAGGCAGCTCAAGTTTATTACGTCTTTGGATAGGATGGAGTTCTGGCCTAATTTGGATAGCTTGTAAATTAAGGTGAGCTCTCATAGTGTCCTTTGTCTTCCCTTTCGTATTCATGACTGTACCAAGGATAATATCACACACATTTTTCTCGATATGCATGACATCTAGACTATGCCTTAGCAATAAAACTTCCAAAGGCAACTGAAAAAGAAAAACACTCTTTTTGTTCCAATCATCTCCCCTAAGCCGGTGAGATATCTTCAATTCATGTGAGTGGCCTTGGTCAATGGAATATTTTCAAGATCTTAGACTTGAACAAGAACATCATCACCAGATAATGGTTTTAGTGGAGTTCCTTTCTCCCTATGTCCAAATATATCTTTCTTCCTTCTCCATGGATGCTCAATTAACAAAAAGCATCGATAATCCACGTAAGCTTGCGTGCAAGAATTTTGTAGCCTAATTGATTGAGTTTCTTTATTGCAAGAAGGACAAGCAAATTTTACCTTTGTATTCCATCCAGATAGCATCCCATATGTAGGAAAATCATTAATAGTCCAAAGAAGAGCTGCATACAAAGTAAAGTTTTGGTGTTTAGAAGCATCATATGTTTCAACCCCCACTTCCCATAACTCTTTCAACTCTTCTATCAATGGCTGGAGATAAACATCAATAGCATCACCAGGACTATCTGGTCCTGGAATTATCATTGACAATATTATGTTCTCTTGTTTCATACACAACCAAGGAGGCAAGTTATATAGGACTAGTATCACAGGCTAAATGCTATAATGAGTACACATATTAGCGAAAGGGTTGAAGCCATCAGATACAAGGCCAAGGCGAACATTACGAGGATCTGAAGCAAAATTCCCATTAAGTTCATCAAAATGCTTCCAAGCCTTAAAGTCAGCTGGATGCCTCATAACCCCATCCTTGCCCCGCTTATCATTATGCCAAGTCATGTCGATTGCTATCTTTGATGACATAAACAAATGCTGAAGCCTTGGCTTAAGCGGGAAGTAGCGTAGTACATTTAATGAAATTCTCTTTCCATTAGATTTTGTCATGAGTTCACCACTACGCTTGTCAAACTTCCATCTAAAAGCATAACAGATCTTACACTCATCCAGTTCTTCATCTTCTTTCCAATAGAGCATGCAATGATTGACACGAGCATCAATTTTCTTATAATATAATCCAAGATCTTGGATCAGTTTCTTTGCCTCACAATAAGATTTCAGCACTAGTGAACCAGATGGAAGTAGTTCATCCTTTAAGAATTGCAACCGCATACTAAAAGAATCATTACTCCATCTTCCAAGGGTTTTGACATGCAACAACTTCATAACAGCCGACAGTTTTGAGCACTTAGAGCCTTCATATAAGGGTTGCTCTAAGTCCCTCAATAGTGTGTAAATTAAAATTTACTTGCACTATCATTTGGTTCTTCAACATGGTCGAAAGAACTCGTATCCACATTGTCTCCTTCAAAAGCATTCGTAAAACATTCTATTATTAATTCTAATATCTCATCATCACTTTGCATGCCATTATCCACAAATTCATCATCATCATTGGACTCTTCCTTTGCCCCCCTCAGACTCAGTGTTCAATTGAACTTCACCTACCCTCTCTCCGTGATGATACCAAAAATTGTACCCTTGTACAATCCCATATGCTATTAGGTGATCTCTAACCACCTTCTGACTTTGAAAGGATGAATTATAGCACCATACGCAAGGGTGCTTGATTTCATCATTTTCACATGTCTTCCTGAAGGCATATTTGATATACTTATCCACACCTATTTCATATTCGTCACTAAGATGGTGATCCTTATTCAAGTTCATCCAACTTTTACCTGGTGCCATTTTCTATACTGAAAAGACTATAAATAGTTAGAAAAACATAGAAAGATTAATCCCGTAACTCAAAAATGAAGATATATAATAAGTAAGTCTATAAAAGCATCTAACACATATCTAAAATAGGAAAGAGGCAGATTGGCCTATATGGCCTACTTACATGATATTTTTTAATCATTACTTTGAGATAATATGGAAGTACCACAATGATGTGATTAATTAATTGAACCAAACAAAGTTAGCTAAATAAGCGAGCATTAAGAAACTAACAGGACAAAAATAGTACCATAACAACAATAAGGGTAGCATAACATAGAAAGATTTAATAATTTGGGGAGAAGGGGGTTGAAGTATATTTGAATGCAGATAAACATAGACTTCAGTCATCCTTGGCAGTATAACAATCGTAGATGAGTACAATCAATTATAAACAACCCAATTGTGTTAAAAAAAGAAAGCCATCAGGAAGAGAACAGCCAGAAAAAGTCAGAATATGAACAGTCAGAAAAAGTCAGAATATGAACAGTCAGAAAAAAAACACAGAAAGATTAATCCCATAACTAAAAAATGAAAATATATAATGACTAAATCCATAAAGTATCTAAGTAACATATAACTAGGACAGGAAGGATTCACAATGGTGTATATGGTCTATTTACATGATAAAACACATAATTTTTTAATCAGTACTTTAACTAATGCGAAAAATACCACAATGATGTCACTAATCAGTAAAATTTTCTTTGAGGGCATAACACTAATCAAAGTTGGCTAAATATGCCAGCATCAAGACATGTCTACAACAGGAAGAAGTCAGAATGGTCTGTATGGCCTACTTACATGATAAAATACATCATTTTTTAACCATTACTTCAACTAATGATGTAACTAATAAATAGAATTAAACGAAGTTAGCTAAATATGCTAGCACCAAGACACTAATAAGACAACAAAAACACCATAAGACTAAGGGTAGCATAACATAGAAATCATTTTTTTCCTGGTTGGGGGGATGAAGCATGTTTGAATGCATACAATCGTAGACTGCATTATTCCTTGGAGGCTGACAACAATCTGGGTGGAGGAGTATAATTAATTATAAACAACTTATCTCTGCAAAAAAATGAAAGCAACCAAGAAGAGAAGACAACATAAAAGTAGAGAGCAAAGCCTAAGAACAACTAAGTTATAACCCTCAAATTATACTTTGAATTTATTAATAAAATCCAAATCATAATTCAAAAACTATAACCACCAAACTGTGAGCCTCAAATTCAAACTAATGCTTACAAATCAAATCAATTTCAAAATTAATCTATAAAATCACATAGCACAAATAGCTACCATGAATTAAAGGAAAAGAAATAGCTAAGGGAAGTTAGAAATTAACCTTATCAAATGACACCACAGTAGAACTCACGAGTTTTTGTAGCTGAGATGCTGGAAAAGAAGCAGTACTAAGAATGGTGAGAGAATGTGTTATAAACAACTTATCAATTATAAACAACTATAAGAGTAACCAAGAAGAGAAGACAACATAAAAGCATACAGCAAATCACAAGAACAAGTAAGGTGGAATTTGGCCAGATTTAAATCCAAAAATTTTTTTTAAAAAAACTGTACCCAAAAACATTTGTAGATTTCAAACTAGAAGAAAAGAACGCTAATTTTCCATACTTGAAAACAAATTAGGAACTCAAATTAAATCCAGAATGCATATGCCAATTTGGTATTTAACATCAGAGGGTTGATTATTCCCTCGTTTTCTTATCCTACAATTGGAAGGTCAAAATTCAGCATGTACATCCTTTCTTCCTGTTCTCGATCCTGCTTCCTCTTACTATTCGTCTAGTTTAATATAATAATAACAGCCTAGTTTCTAACCAATCTTCAAACTATCAACACATAAAGGAACCCATATAGCATCCAAGATGCATCACTACAGTAATATTCACCGCCACAGCCAAGATGTCACCATTTTTATCTCCATCTACATTATTTCAAAAGCCAGTTACTACTACACTTTAAGTACTGCCGCTTCCGCATCGCATCACCAAACATAAAACATAGATATGTGAAACAGTTCAAACTCAAGAGGCAAGACTTTCTTCCAACTGCAAGACAAACTTAGTTACTAAAATAATGTAACGAACTCATAATAAGCATCTGCTAAGTTTGCATCATTCCTTGTTAGATCGTGGAGATGATGTATAATAATCCTTACTTTTGTATTCACCTATACAGACCAGGGTGCTCTAGAAGAGCATCCTCAAAGAGGAAGGGGAGGGGGCATAGAAGCCCCCGAATGACAAATTAAACCTAAGGTTCTGATCAGGTAAAACATGTATATGTCTCAATAACCAACCTAAAACAGGTTAACACTCATGTACAACTAAGCAAGATAAGTTCTTTCAAGCTATAAATCCAATTCAAATGGAAATTCTCACTGTGCTCATCACAATATCACAGTCAAAAACCCATATTCATCATCCAAAAGAATATCAATTTCTCCAAAATAATTTTAATAATAACTTGATCATTTAAAACACTAGCAGCATCGAACTCTTTCTCGACTCACCTGGCTAACCTACAGTTTCTCTCACCAAAGGATATTTTGGGACATTCATATATTTCATTTACTTTTACTTAGCAATCACCATCGACTGACAAAGGGAGTATTCATTTGTGATATGACTATCATAGAAATGAAACAAGCATACTACAATGCCTACTCCTATGAGACTAGGAATCAAGATCCAATCTACCTATTGTAAGCTCCTATGAGGCACTAGGTCTAGACCATGATAGGAATCGGATGTAATCCAGAGGGAAGCAAGGATTCATCATCTCCCAAATCCTCAACAACAATAACAACTCCAAGTTCACAGATAGCATAATATTTCAAGATTACACAGCATTCTCCACTAAGTGAGTTCAACAACATCAATCCACCAATATAGCTCAACCCAATTGATGGAAATATTGTTGAATAAACTACCTCAAATAAATCTATACTTCAATATTTCCATTTAAACTTTTGACTTTCCTGGACCCATAAACCCTAACCTGTGAACAATTGAATTAAACCTCACCTTTCTCCCAAGTTGCTTGCTTTTATAACTTTTCTTACTAAAATTGACAATTCCGATCAAGCATAACTACATTTAAAACACCAGAATCTCAAAAAAGGCAGGAAATTAACAGTTGTTAACTTGTAAATCATAATGAAAGACAGATTCCAAAACCCAAATTAAATCAATCAAAGAAACAAAAGTTATGAAGTCAGTTTCTCAAAGAAATTGAGAAAGCAGTGGATGGAGTACTTGAGCTTTTGGATTGGAAAAGTTGAAACTTTTTCCTCAATTCAATGTCGAAGTCCCATCCTCTAACTCAATTGCTCTGTGAAACAGACCCCCCCCGGCGAAAAAAAGGTCTGAATAAATGGTGATACATAAATATCACAAAGCTAAATTGAATAATTGTTACACAAATCTCTAATAAATACCTTAAAGTGCACAACATTTCAACCAAGAAATCCCATAAATCTTCATTGATTTAAACCCTAAAGTTGCACTTATAGAACCATGTAATTTCTGGAGAAACCAGAACCAAATGTCCAACTAAAAAACTAAAATTTGCACCAAACGAAGCCATACCAATTCTGATTTGAAGGGCACCTCATTTGCTCTTTAAAACAAGACGTCGTTGAGGTTGAATGGCACTTCAAAATAGTAAACCAATGACTTCAACGGTAGTTCAACAGCAACAGGGATAGAGAAGAGAGACGGACAGAGAGAGAGGAAAAATCACCTTAATCCTGCTTTAACGAAGCCCAGACTATGAGAGGAGGAGAGGGTTCAGCCATGAAAGAGGTAGAACAGGGCAGAGCTTCTGAAGGTCGAAACTTTTGGTTCTAGCCAAAGGACAGGAAAAGTGAGCTGATTAAATTAATTTTTGAAGAACCTAGACTAAACGGCGTCATTTTTAAGGGGGGTGCGCAAACATTACATGGGACTTGTCCCGCGTTCTTTTTTTCCCAAAAAATTAGATGTCTACGATGAGTTTTGGGCAAAGGGCAACGAGATACTAAACTCATTGTTGATGCTACAGCCTTTTACAACAGGTTTTCCTTCTCGTTGTTAATAGTTTTCTTTTTACAACGAGATAAGCGGATCGTTGAATTAATTGGTTGTAATTACCATCTTTTCTTGTAGTGATATTGACAAACATTTGTATCATCAAATAATTACATAATATATGTAGAAAATGCATATTCATAATCACCAAAGTCTTCTTTTTTTAAAAAAAAGAAAGAAAATTACCAACTAAACCGAACTTAATGCTTACGAAAACTCGTCTTCTTGAAAACCATAACAAATAATGATTTGAATTAAAACTAAACCTGATCAACGGGTTGAGGACCCGCCCGTCCCACCCGACCCAACCCTCAAAAGTGAGGGTCAGGGTCGACTTATTTTTTCTCCGACCTGCCCTGACACTCAAATTAAGGGTACCCGATTATGATGAGAGTCGGGCTTGGGTAAAGGTTTTGACCCTCTGACTCGACCCACTGACCCTTAATTTTTAAAAAAATTAAAATAAAAATAAAAATACTTTCGGTTTTATTTGCTTAAAACTTTTTCGCTTTCACTTTCCCATCTCCCTTTAGCTTCTTCTCCCCATTCATCTCACCAAATCTTACTGGTTCGTAACCTTCTAACGCTTCCTCTCTAATGTTTGAAACAGTTATTTTAGTAAACTAATCAGTATATTGATTTAATGACTAAATTATGTATTAGAGTGTTTGTAATTGCGATACACTCCACCGGAGCATTATATAATCCTTAGATCTTTTATTTTGTAAGATATTTAATGTTAACCTTTATAATAAAAAGAAAGCTTAGTGAAAAATCTCATTTTTTATATGGAGAGGTTTGAGGGTTGGGTCTGACCCTATGACCCGAGGGTACTTGCAGGGTCAGGGACGAGGTCAGGGGTATGCCGACCCGCATGAGGGTCGGATAAGGTCAGGGTCGAGAAAATCCTGTCTGCCGACTCTCAAGATCCGACCCGACCCTCAATCTGATCAGGCCTACTTAAAACTGGTTTCATGAGATTAAATTAGTAAGGAAAGAGATAAAAGGAAACAGAGGGAAAATTAAACCACATGCATGTGTTTACATAATGAAGGAGGTGTAGTATAATTCTTAGTTTGAATTTCACACAACATGTATGCAATTAAATTTAGTATTCGAAATAGCACTATATATGAAAGGAGATTGTTCTTCAAAGAGAAAAGATGTACACGCATATACATTATTTGAGAAAGATTAATGTATAGATGTTAGAATGTTTATTCTGCATTAAACTATGGTAGCAACTACCGAATTACACCAAAATTATCCCAGGAGAAGATTAGTCATTTGGGTATGCCTAATATCTATCCCACGCTAACAAGTTCGTACCCGAGAGTTTCGGGTTGAAGGACAATATTGTAGTGTGCGTAGTGTGTATGACCCATTAGGCTTTCTTTTTGACATAATAGCAAATGTGAGATGTAGACATATCATCTTTGATTTTCAAGGGCATTGTAAAAGTGTACATAGAAAGCATGTGCCTATAATTCGTTACAGCGATCAAGACCTCCTTAAACTGCTTTTCCTCTACTAGAATGCATAGAATTTCACTATTAGTGTATCTTGCAAGGATCATTTATCAGTTTTCTATTTTTTGTCAAAATCTAAAAAAAGAGAATGAGGAATTTTATTTTTGTTTAAATGACATGAATTGTAATAAATAAAAGAGGACAGAATTCAAGGATTTTTTGTCATTTGGTTTGCTAAAAAGAAAACATAACCGGGGCATTTAGAAAGAAGAGGGGAGGAAGTTGAAATTTTGTCCATGAAAATAGTAATGACTGTTGGCCAGCATGAGAAATTGACGGGAGAGGGAGAAGGGGACAAAGAGACTTTAGGGGAGGGAGAAGTTGCAAGGTGGGGTTTTTTTAAATAAAATTTTATTAGTTTTCTTTTATTTAATTTGACTAATGTACCTCTAATTAGTTGATGGTTATATGACATTATTCTTGAAAAGTTAAAGGAAAAAAGCTCATTAAAAAGGATAAACAGGGCGATTCAAAAGTTGTACATCAATTGAGATTTGGGCTTATTATATGACATAGATAGATAAGATTTACAGCAGCTTTTGGAGGGGAAGTGTTGATGCGGTTTCTTTAGTTAAGGGTTGGATCTATTTCCTTTTTTATACTTCTAAATTTCTATTTGGTGCATTGTATAATTCTCATATATTAATAATATGAAGTTAAAAAAATAAATAATTTTGAAAATGTGATATAACAAGTCTTTCAAATGGGGGCTTCACTGAAAATAAATTTATATTCCTACTCTTCTTACACCCATGTCCGTATTTTTTATACCCACTCCATATTCGTTTTTATAGCACTCATTTATTAACACACAGACGGGTCTTAAAAGGGATATTTTATGGATTGTACATGGGGTATGACTTGGGTTGAAGCGAGTAAGCTTTACAACTTAGAGCAACTTCTCGAAAGGATGAACTTAGGTCAAAGTTGGTAGGGTTTATAATAGTTCTTTTTTTGGGCAGGGATGGGGGTAGGACATCGGTTGAAGTGGCTGAGCTTCAGGACAGTTTTGGAGGGTGGCTCAATTTGAAGCGGGTAGACTTTAGAGCAACTTTTTTTTTGGGGGGGGGGGGGGGACGGGGCTTTGGTGGATGTAGGTAGGGGTGACCCAAAAAAAAAAAAAAAAAGGGGGGTTGGGCAAGGCCAACGATGGGGTAGGGTGTTCATAAATATGAGGTCACTTCTTCGAGTAATGTTTGGTAATTTTTTTTATACTTTTCAATTTCTATTCCCTGTGTTGTATAAATTACATTAAAATTTCCAAATCATATTATCCAATTATAATTGAAAACATTTGAATTAATAATGTAACTTTTTAGTTTGGCAAAAGTCAAATTCACAAGTTTTTCTTGTAAAGAAATTGAATGGATGAATCATCAATATCGTCACTAAAAATACAATAATGACTTATTTTATTTTTTGAACATTTTTATTTATATATACCTAATCTAGCTCAATTTAAAGATTACATTCCTTTGTAACATGATACTTAAAAAATGACATTTTGTGATTTGAAAAGTTCTGTTCAGTTGTAATGCACAGGCAAATGCGAGTTTATACTAATTCATACGCACCGGATCAATTATTTTGCGTTTTATTCTTTTTATATCTTATCTTTTATCTTATTCTTTCTTGATACGGAGAAAAAAAAGGTTATATGACATTAAAAAGGTACTGATCCATCATGAAGTAAATGATCATCAACAACCACAATTTAATTATGCAATGCAACACAAAATGTTTATCACCAAACAATCTAAACGTTTACCAGTATGGCAAAATGCAGATTGTTGCAAACTTCTTTAAACCAATTATAGTGTTTATTTTTGAACTAAATAAATGCTTATCTAAACAGCAAACCAATGCTTATTTAAATATAAAACAAATGCTTACTCTCCAAATGACAATTTTACATCAGTTTTGGTAGCGACTTCACTCTGTTTTGGCCAAGTCCAAAACCAAAAAAAAAAAATACATTAGAAAACCTTCAAAGTAGGAGAATATGTGAATCCAAAAATCTAAAATAGTTTAATAAATTGTAGAAGAGGGGCATGAGTTTATCATGGGTGAGGAAGAGGTTGAGGAGGACTTAACTTTTAATTTTACAATGTTTTTCAGCCACTCATTTTACCCGTAAAAACAACAAAATGCCTATACAAAAACTTATAAGTTGGTTGTCTACCACCTAGTAAACGCTCATCGACAAGTAAAAAATAATTATACAACATGACACAAATATTTATCTTCAATCAATCAAAATGCTTATCAGTGTAACAAAATACATATTGTTACAAACCAAATTTCTATACAAGGAAAATGCTCATCTAAACATTAAACTAATGCTTATTTGAATATCAACAAATGCTTATCTATAACGCTCCAGTTTAACTGCCTACTAACTACTTGTTCTAACAAGCGTTATGAGTCAGCGGAATACACTACGCAGTTAGGGCATTACCGCTGTCTCTTAGGGACAGGGCTACATATAAGAACCAGAGTCGACTAGATAAGAACCAAACTCAAGTTACATTACACATACCATACGAAGTCTAAAATTGTCACTAGATATTACAAGGTGGGTGTCACACAAACATTTAACTATGTCCAAAATGGATTTATATTTCCTAGTTCCTACAACATTTCACCACCATCCAAAAGGTAGGCCAGTTTCCCTGCCCACAAAATGTTCAGCTAGGTTAGGGAGTTAACAGCTAATGCCCTGGCCTGCTTCTCCTGGGTCCTTAGCTTCCGTGGGTTTCCACTTGACTGCTAGTTGCTTCTCCTTCCCTAAAACAGTTTAAAAGCATAAAACAGAAGAAAAATGAGCTAAAGCTCAATAGATTACCCTTTTACAGTTAAATAGACTTTCGCAACAGTTAGAGAGCGCACGCGCCATGAGAAAAATGTGCTTTACAAATATCTTTCGAGAAATACAATATTCAAAAGTTGAGCATTAATCTTTTTCGACCTGAATTAGAACTGGAATCTATGAATACTAGTCATAGCAACAATGAACAATGAATTATGAATTCCTTGATTAACGGGAAAGGCCCTGAGCCATGAACTCTGCTAGCAGACACTATGAACAATGAACTTTGAATATTGAACAATAAACAATGACATGGATCCTTAAAGTTCTAATTGTCGAATAAAACTTAGTAACATTAGGAAATATAAGTTTAAATGTCTTCAAAGAGTACAAGCAGTAACGTACCTGTAAGAAGAAATCAATATTCCGTTTTTGCCCCTCAGTTTACCCCTGTGTTTTTTTTTGTAAGATCTAATTCAAGCTCTTTGTTTACGAGCAGTCACTCTGATAAGTCTTCATTCCGTATTATCAAGATATTTTTCAATTATCACAACTTATTCTATTTAGGAAATGCCTTGTGGAACTTTCCTTTCTTGTTAAAATATGCCAAAACAATAACAACGTTCCTTTTTGCTATGTAATTATGCTGTTGTTCAATCACCCTCTCTCGAGTGTAATTCTAATGCCACCACCTCAACGTCGCTTTACCTAACTCGATTAGCAACTCTTATGACCCTTAGCAATCTTATTCGACCTTAAAACTCCAAGCACCCACGTCGATACACTCTCTTCCCACACTTATGCTTTCAAATTGTTCCTTTTCCTACCATTTACGAGGTGGCTTCCTTTTAGTCTTGACCTTGCCTAACCAGAGATTGATACGTACAATCAACCGTCGTCAATCACTCAATTTAGATACTTATGAATTCAATGCTTAATGAGTCTTTTAACTAAACGTTTTTAGACTAACTAGTTCGCCTAACCCTCTTATTAGCTCTTGGCTTGTATGATTACCTAAGGATGTTCTTTCTTAACCCCTACTTATTCACTAACAAATTCACATCATTATAGGGCATATATCTCTAATTTCGCTCCTTGAGTTCCCCCCTTGAATAAACCTTCCTTTTTGGGTTTGTAACATTAACCTAATTAGTTTTTGGAGTCAAAATCTCTGTAATCGCCCCCTTTTTCTTTTCCATACTTAACTATATCAAAAACTCCATTTACCCTTTGCTCCCTATACTTATAGTCATCCCCAATTAACAATATGATCACTTGATTCACATTAACTCTTCAATCAAGCACACTTGCTCACCCACCCTAAACCACATCTTGTTTAAGCTTTATCATGACCATATGACTTACTAGTTTAACCAACTAACTAGCACTCATTCAATTTCCATGGTCATTAATGTCCTAAATCAATGCAACCTCATCTCATCATCATTCAAGCAAGACTTAATTTTTATTTTTAAAAAAAGAACTTGTCATGAATTAGATTAAACAATGTCACGCAACCTTATTTACTAACTCACATATATATATCCAAATCAATTTCATCAAGAGTTACTCAACTCACTCAATTTATTGGCACAAATAAACTATCATTCACCAACATCATACCCCAATACAATCCATAAGCTTGAAATTAAAATGGAAGAAGAGTGAGATGGAGTTACCTTGATTGCTATTAAGTGAAGGTGAAGGTGGGTGAAGCTGTAGAGGATGAGAGGTGGTGATGGTTCTGGTGGTCGGTAGGGCTTTCCGCGGCAGGCGCCGAAAATCGGGGCTGAGCAAGGCCCTCTTTGGGCTGGGCAGAGGCCGAAACAGAGGAAAAGGGAGGAGAAAGAAGGCAGCCCAAGGTGCTAGCGGCAGCAGCTAGGGTCTGGCGGCGGTGGTGCCTCATTGACGATGCCGGTTCCGGTATCTGTTGACCAGAGACAGCAGCAGGAAGGGCCGTGGGGCTGACCCGGGGGTGTTCACGAGTCCCCGCCTCTTTGCCTCCCTCTCCTCTCTTTTTTTTTTTTTTTTTTTTGTGGGTTTTGCTTTGGTTTGATTTTTATCTCAGGTGAAATATTTTCCCTTAATAATCTATAATTACATCGTATATCATCATATCATATCATATCATATATCATATATATAATATAAAATTGAATGAATTGAATGGGTTGATGATGTATTGATAAGTGACAAGTTTCTATTGGTCGTCTCCTATTAATTGTCTTACATTTATATTAATACTATATAATTTTTTTCTTTATTCAATTAATTTAACACTTATCAATTTAACATAATGATGTCGATAAATATTAAC
Source organism: Carnegiea gigantea (assembly GCA_029747015.1). NCBI lineage: Eukaryota > Viridiplantae > Streptophyta > Magnoliopsida > Caryophyllales > Cactaceae > Carnegiea > Carnegiea gigantea. Next base: position 33,620 of record JAKOGI010000099.1, on the reverse strand, counting down.
TTAAATTAATTAATAATGGTTATATTTTATTACCCATATTCAGGTATCAATATTATATGATTGTTTCTTTATTCAATTAGTTTAACGTCTATAAATTAAAAAAATAAAGTAGGATTAAAAATATAAATTGTAATTTTAATTATGACAAAGTAATGGAAACACCCATAATAAGTTTAAATGGCTTGATATTTCAATTCTCATTATTTAGTGTCCAAATATTTTAATATGGTTGAAGAGACATCCTCTACCCTATAGGCCAAATGACATTAAACATATGCTAAGTATTAAAAAAAAAAAATTAATAGTTAAGGACTCTAGTAATAAATGTGGACAACTCCCTTTAGTTAAATGTCAATTGAGAAGTCATTAAGTATCAAAATAATAAATAATTTTAGCTGTTGCAAATTTAAAGTAAAAGATGAAACTAATATAAGGATATTCTTGACTTTTACCTTTTTTGGTTAAGCAAAGATTACTATAATTTTTTGTTGTATTTAATTCAATAATGTATATGTTTTGTATTTTTTTAATGCAAAAGAGACATACTTATTTTTGTCATAATCAAAATTTATACACATCTGTATAATCTTTCTTCCTTTTTTTTTTGGGGAAGAATAAATTCGAGACTTATATTTGTGAAGTTTTGTTAGCAAATATTAGAAGAATGAAAGGGTCATTAGTACAAAGATGATATTGATTAATGCATGTAAAGGTATAACTGCTTTTTTCTTTTTTCTGGAAGCAGTGAATTAAAGTTATTTTCATTTCTTAAATAATAATAAGTACTCAAATTCAATTTGTTTACTATTTCTTTTGATAATAGTATGTTTTCATTTTTCTTTTGTAGCTGTAGTCCAATTATATCCATACAGTGATCAAAGTTAGTTTAATTCTTAAATTCCAAGCTAAATTTGTAGAAGATTTTATTGATATTTTAATAACTTCAAAGTCTAAAAGCATGCAAACATTTAGGGAAAAAAATAATAAAACTATAAAATTTCAACACATGTCCGTGCGAAAGACGAGATGCATACCAGTATAAATTGAAAGCTTACCCCCCCTTCTTAGTCAAACACTAATAAATTTGATCTTATCAAATTTAATTTTTTTCCTTTCCACTTGGCCTAAAGTTGGTCACACATCAGGCCGTTAACGATTATTCCATCCGTTTCCTTAGTTATTAAGAAAACTAGCTTTTAAACCCGTGCTACGTACGGTTTGTTTTAAAATTTTAACTAAAATATTTTTAGAAATACTATAATTAATCTTATAATTTACATTTTCAAAAATAATAATATTAATATATCTGTAATTTATTTTATTTTTCTTCATTAAACTAGTTGAAAAGACGTTATTTATTATGATAACTTTAAATCACATATTGTTTAAATTTCTTAAAATAAAATCTTAATAAATACTTGATAGGACACGTGTCACGGTCACAACATTCGAACTCATGGACACGCACACTCACACACACACACACATATAAGATATTATTGTTCGGTAAATTTTCGATCTTGCTCGGATGCGACATATTTTTTTAATTAGAAACCGTATACTTTCACATATTTATCTGCTATTTTATAAGCTTGGAAAAAAATTCATAGTATCCAATATTTTTAAATCATGTGGAGCTTTGCTTCATCTTAGAAAAAGAAGCTACATAATGCCATACTTAAAATTAATATCCATAATGCCAAACTTAAAATTAATTAAACACGATTAAATACTGAGGCATTACATTATTTCTCCCAATGACAAGTTCACATTGGTGTATGTGGCGACTTCATTCTGCTTGATTGCAATAAAAAATTAAAAAATACTCTCGCTAGAGATGGGAAAAGTTAATCCGACATGATTACCGATCGCACTACTAAAAATTCGGCTTATTCCGATGAAATATTACGATGGAAAATAGGTTCGTCAGAATCTCCGACGAAATTTCGACGGATTTAGAAAAATTCGCTGGATTTTCCGACGGATTTATTTTCCACCGGAATCCCGGCAAATTTCGATGAAATTTCCATTGGAATTCTGACAGATATTCCGTCGGAAAATACTAAAAATTTTCAAAATTCAAATTTTTTTAAAAATTCTGATGGCATATTCCGTCGAAAATTCTCTTATAAAACTCACCCTACACTTCATTTTTTCGATGCTCAGTTCATAAAATGAAGAGAGAGAGCGAGAGGGAGCACCGCCACTTGCCAGCGTCCCACCACCGCTTGCCGCCATCACCTCCTCTCGCTATCATTTATCGTCGACTTTTGGAGAAGGTTTTCTCGCTTGTAATTTGTGCTAATTTGTAGTTAATTAAGTATATATGCTGAATTTAGTAATTTATATAATTAATTTACATGTAATTATGCAAATTTAATAGTTCATATAGTTAGTTTGTTACGCTGTTGTTAGTTTGTTAGATGATAATTTGTTTACAATGTTGTACTTGATTGTTAAAGAATATAATTTTTTATTAATGAAGCATAATTTAATTCTAATATCAATTTAATATCAATTATGAAAATTTATTGTGTCTCATATTGAAAAATGTTTTTATAGTTGGGTACTATATGTTTTATTTTTTAAAATAAAATTTAAAAATTCCGACGGAATTTCCGACGGAATCCGCAAAAAAAATTGAAATTTTTTCCCGAATTTTTTTGCATCCGACAGGCTGTGTCCGTCGGCCGCCCAATTTCGTCCGAGAAGCGGCCTGACGGACTTGTTATTTCCCTCAGAATGCATTCTCGACTGGCCTTGTTCCGACGGATGCCGTCGGCTGGAATTTCAGAAAACTCATTTTCCGACGGAAAATGTTGCTTTCGGTGTGCAGTATAAACCTATTTAGTTAAATGGGTTGACACGGTAAACTCATTTAATTAATTGGATTAGGTTCAGGTTGAGAATCTCAGCACAAAAAAATGCCTATTTGACTCGTCTAATTAAACGGATTAAATACGCCAACCTGTGTGGCGTTTATTTACCGTTCACCGTTTATCGTTTGCATTTTTGGTGGGAATTAAGCTTTGGACAATTAGGCTTTATGGTCTCTTTTATAAATTTGTTGGTTGTTGATTTATTGGTTAGGTTATTAAGAATTTAATACAATTTGAACTCAATTTGCTGTTGTTTGAGACTTGACATGGACATGGTTTGTAATTTAAGTAGTTGGTTCTTGTGTAAACTTTTCATGCAGTAAAGTTATGTTGTTGTTGACTGTTTTGGTGGAATAGGCTCTGGTTATGCTAGATCCTGTAAGTTAACTGCTATTTTGGTGCACTTTTCAAAGCAGTTATGCCTTAAGAGGCTGAAAAATATGCAATTTATTTGGTAAATTATCTTTGGGTTGAAATAGAGCTGGGAAATAGGTCGGGTCGGGTCGATCAATTTAATAAATGGGTCGATTTCGTGTCGACTTTGAAAATAGCTTAGGTTTGCTCAAAACTAAAAAATAACAGGTTTTCACACTAAATGGCCTAGGTTCAGGTCAACCCGTTTATTAAATAGGTTGGGTTCAGGTTCGGGAATTTTCAACCCGTTTAAGTTCGATACGAATACAAACCTGACACGACATGACATATTGCCCAGCTCTACCCCTACCGAAAACCTTCAAAGTAGGAGAATAGGTGAATACAAATATCTAAAACAACTGGGTAAACTGTAGAAGAGAGAAATGAGTTTGTTATTGGTGAAGAAAAAGGTATAGAACTTCGATTTAATTTTACAATTTTTTTTATAGTGACTCACTTTACTACCCAAAAAAAAAAAAAAGGTGTTCTTAAACAAACACCCCTTGAATGTTAAAAATTAAAAAAAAAAGTGTGTGGCTTATTTGGAGGCAAATATTTTGGATTGTGTAGTATATTTAATTTTTAGACGTTGATGAGTATTTATGTGAATTATAGATGAATATTTGTATTATTTCTAGAAATTAATATCGAAAGTAAAATAAATAGCTAGTTATGTAATTAAACAATTGAAACAAAAAAAAAAGAGAAAAACCATTCATAAATTTTTTACAAAAAAATAAACATTTTAGTTGATTGTAGAAGAGAATTTTCGATAACTGAAAAATAAATTAATTACACAATTAAGCGCATGTATCAAAAAAATAACACAAGAAATTAAAGAATAACCATTTTTTAAAAACTAAAAAAAAAAAAAAAGCATTACACTACATTGAAGTTAAATTAACAATAATTTAAAAAAAAAAAACCAAAGGTAGAGCACCTTTCTATCACTGTCAACCTCCGAGCCAGAAGCGTTTACATGGTAAACCATTACCCAACTGCTAGGCCAATTCTAAATAAAGCCGTGTAATAATTAAATAAACAAGTGTTACAGATCCATGTGATGTATATGAGATCTTAAATGTTTTTTTAATTACAGTAGCTATTTGAAATTTGATAGTAAAAACATCGCAATAAGAATGTGTTAAATATAAGATACTATTACCAACAAAAATAATTAATGCTCGTTTAGATTATAGTACGTAGAAAATTTAAAAAATCTGGTCAGTTATGTGTGTGTGTGTGTGTGAATGAATTAAAAAAAACCCCCCAAAGCTAGCATATGCTACATGTCAAATTTTTAGAGGTTTGGATTTTTTTTACTTAACTTCAAGCCTAACTCCAAGCCACGTAAATTATTATTTTTAATTAAAATAATAAATAATAAAATATTTTCACTATTATAAGTATGAAATATTAGAGATATTGATATATTATAATAATATTTCTAGATCATATTTACTATGAATATACAGTTACTAAAAAATAATAAAAAATTTCTGAATCCTACTATTATTATTATTATTATTATTATTATTATTATTATTTACTACCATTTACTGTTTAGATTACTATTATTATTACACTTGCACTCATGCGATCTTATCATAAATAATTTATTATATAATAATAAATAATTCCTGCATCGTGTAGAACTATTATAACGAGTTAACTTAAAAACAATGGAAAACCCACAATTAATTTAAGCTATTATAATTTAATTTATCTTTTTTTCATTCACAAATAATTTTGTGAGTGGGGTTTTCTACATAACTTAAAAAGCATAAATATTTTACTTTTTTTTAATAGAGGTTCAAAGTAATTTTTTTCACAAATTATATAAATTATGAATATAATTTACTGTACTTTTTACATATCGTCACTCCAAAAAAAAAAGGCCATTTGGAAACAGAAATAGCGACGGAAAACAGCTTATCAGTGACGAAAATTTTAAATTAGAAACAGAACTGGCGACGAAAACTGAGAGTTGTAATATGGCTCGTCGCTGAGAAACCAGCGATGAAAATTCAGATCCATTGCTAGGAGCGACGGAAATGGCGACGGACATCTCAGTTTGGCAAGAAGAGAACCCGCGCTTGGGGGCGATGGAAATGGGAATTCGTCGCCATCAGAGACGGATTTAGCGACGGATTACCCATTGCTGATGGCGACGGATACCCATTTTAAAAAAAACCTTATCCGTCGCCTATCGGTCGCTATTTTTGGTTTTTTTAAATAAAATTTTTGTTTTTCAAGTACCCCAAATACAATACATTTGATTTCCTGTAAGAAAATACATTGAGGGTATTCAACAATGCATTCCATACAACTGCTTTACTCAAAGCATTCTCAGTAATTCCCAATTCACAGACAACTCAAACCTTACATTCAAACCAAAGTAATCCAAGTATGTCAACACCATACATCACATACAAACCAATTCACAAAACAAAATTCGAATAGTTCTCAACAGAAAAGTAGAGGCAATGCAAATATGTTCACAAATGGAAGCAGGCAATAGAGAGGGGAAGAAACAAGCAACTCATGAGGGATCAATCATCGAGATCATACTCCTCATCCTCGTCCTCGTCCTCATTCTGTTCATCATACTGTGGACGGGTAGAGACGACAGGTTGCGATCCCGAACCAGAGGCTTGTTGCATTTGGAAGAAAGCCTGCATTTGCTGATTCATACTTAGCACAGTTTGGCTTAGCATTTGGTTGGACTCCTCTAGACTCTTATGTCTCTCCATCGTCATCCGATACATCTCAACTGGTGTGGTGAACTCACTCCCCATGGTGGCCACCCTCTCTCTTAAATCATGTAGCTCCCGCTGACATGTGGTCGGATCTGTATCTGCTAAAAACCATGTGTATGTAGCAAGAATGTAGTGAGAATAACGTAACTTAACCTAAACTGGCGTTGTGGACGATTTTCACATTAACGATTGAAGTTGAAGTAAAAGTATAGTATATCAGCCCACTGAAAGGGACTAAAGTAAGGGATTCCCTTATGTTAACGACCTCATTTCCAATGTTGTATATACGACCTTTTTTGTTTGTGCAGGCCTTCACCCACAACTCATTTAGGTTTGTTAGTGGTTGAGATGGATCTTGGGAGTTGTCCTGTGAGGTCCCTTGAGAGTTGATGATTTTCTGCATTTCTTGCTCAAAGGACTCCTGCTACATCACAACATTTGCAAAATATCAAATATGTTATATTTAATAAAAATATATGAATCACAACGTAAGATTTATTATTGAGAATAACTTACATAGGCTTGCTGTGATTTCCTATTAACCCAAAGTTCATCTGGTTTGCCTCTAAGTCTGTGAGTGCGGGCGAACAACTCAACAATTGTAGAATTCGTCTCAAATTCTTCCCTTTACGTGAGAATTAAGCAAATTCAGGAAAACACGTTAAACGCCACAAGGAAATAAATAAGGAAAACAACGTTGTAAGATGTACAGCTTGATACCAGACGTCTCCTATGCTCATGCATAGGGATCAAGCCGCAGGTATAAAGAGAGGGTCCAAGACTCTGTGGATCAGCTCGCCGATTTTTTTGGGCTTTTTCACATATTTTTTGTGTGCATCATCCACCCAATGCTCTTGGAGTCCTTTCCATACCTCATCACCGAGCCACTGAGACTTCTTGTTATGCTTCCTTGCTTTACCAAGGAAATCCCTCAGACATGCATTACCTCTATTTTCAAAATTCTTCCTGATGCAATCCTCATAAATATGATCCTACGTGAACCACTTCTGCAAATTCGGAAACGACAAACACATCAAATAATGCCTTAGAAATGAACCGCAGCCTTGTAAGAAGTCTTAATATGTAGTCACTTTACTTACCTTCAATTCCTCAAACCACAAATCTCGAATATGTCTAGGCACTTTACCCTAAGTAGGCCAAAGTGCATCATATTTGCCATGGAAGATTTGAAATACCCTACTAACAGCACCGTCATTTGGAATGAACCTAATGCAGTAAAAAACATCAAATTAATGCGACACTACGCTAAATAATTGCGATTACAAACACATAACAACATTTCACTTACCAGGCACCATCTGGCACAATAACTGTTTTTGCTCGGATGCTTGTCGCAGGGTAAAACACAAATAGAGTTTTAATATTTATAAACCCCAAGTGCAAGGTGTATCGTTGAATATTTGGAGTGTCGTCCGCAGGGAGTTGTATTTTCAACTATCAGAGCTAACTAAAGCGTCTCGAGCTAGGCGAAATCAAAGGAAAACAAAGGGTAAACTAAACTACGCCAACAAACATAGAAAAAGCAACTTGGAGTTGTGATTTGACCAATGGACGAACCAACTAATCGAGACAAGTCCTAACCTACCCAAACTACATCACGAACTAGAGATGATCGGTTGCACCATCAAAGACCACCCAAGTCCTCTCTCAAAGGTCATGAGCTAATCTAATTGGCCTAACTACCTATTTTCATGGGGTTAGCCCAATTAGACCACAAAACTAGCAACCTCGGACCTAGCTCGATTCGGATACTATTTTCATGTCCCGAACTCGGCTATTCTCTCTCCCACACTAGCTAATTGACCTCACCTTTCAGCATAAGTCAATCGCCCAAAAATATGGATGAATGCTCTCTCAAGCATTTCATCGAACACTTGGCGGGCGTGAAGGAAAACTCTAAGTTCTAGGCATAGATTGGGTATTGTTAGGCTAAATACAAGACTAATTAACCATCAAGAGGCTAATCACAATCCAAGCCAACACAATCTACCAACTAAACGTCACAAATACAACAAAACCTAAACTAACAAATAAGAACATAAACTTGAAGAACAAAACAAAGAGAATGAAATGCAACAGATCTAAACAACTAAATAACATGAATCAACAATGAATACATAAAAACCAAACAAAACAAATACAAGAATTAAAACTAACAAAACATAAACAAGAACAACATATAAACTAAAGAGATAAAAGAGGAGAAAACTTAGTCTTGAATTGATGAAGGAACTTGAAATCCAAAGGTTGAATCCAACATTCCCATCTTCAATGCTAAACTAACCCTCCGCTTAAGGTTTTATTTGCTAAAACATAACCTAAACTACTCTAAGAATCGCCCCAGGAAAAGCCCGAACGACCCCTTGTAAAAACGCCCAAACGGACTTTAAATAGAAAACCGCGAGACTCGGGGGCATGACCGTGCCAATCGGCACGGCCACACCATGCCATGGTGGCACGGGCGTGCCTCATGGCACGGCTCCACTGTGCCACTCCTCTGCAAAACTGGCCGAAAATCGGCTTTGATCGCGAAAAATGGGAGATGGCACGGTCGTGCTACCTGGCATAGGGTGCACATGCCGCTATGTGTCACAGGTTGATAATTCACACAACTTAGACCCGTGCGGCCTAGCAAACTTTGCTCAGAAACTCTAGCTTTGTTTGCTAGTAAGCCTTAAGGATGCTTGACTTAGCCTTTGAGGAGTTAAGTAAGCACACTCACACTCTGAGAAAACTTTAGAGAGAGAAAGTAGAGAGAGAAGGAGTTTGCGAGAATGCTTTATATTGCACTTGAATACTTTCAATGGCTTGGTTACAAATGAGCCCCCTTGGGGGTATTTATACACTACCACCTCCTCAATGGACGGTGGAGATCTAATTAATCCTACGGTTGATATTGTACATCCAAAATATTCCATATAAATATCTAAGACACTACACATATGTAGAATAGTGTGGAACATTCTAGAGTATAGTCTAGAATATTCTAGTATAGTCTAGAAGGTTCTAGAATCCTCCACAAGGTCCTAGATATTCTAGAAGTTTCTAGAATAGTCTAGAAGTATCTAGAGTTCTCCAGAAGGTTCTAGAAGACTCTAGAGTGTCCAGAAGGTTCTAGAACACTCTAGAACATTCTAGCGCATTCCAGAAGGTTCCGGACTTTTCTGAAAGGTTCCGGAATATTCTAGAACTCTTCGGAAATGCGGCCCGTGACATCCTCTCCCACCCAATCCGGCAACGTCCTCGTTGCCTTTGGGTCTTCGTATGCTTGGCCCTTTTGTTGCCTTGTCTCCACGAGGGATCCCTTCCTCTTGGTTAGGTTGATGTGTCGTAACTATCAGCTTGGCACATCGATCCTTTGCTCGCTTGCGTCCCATCCTCGTTCTAGCACGCTTCCTTCTTTGTGTCAACGTGCCACTTCGAGGTCCTTCATCACTTTTGAGGGCGGATAAATGGCCTACCTCCTTACTTTCCGTGAAGCGAATGGCGGTTAGCACCTTTTCCTTTTCGGCTTCCCGTCTCATAGGTATTGTATGTGCTTGCCCATTGCTCATGATGAATAAGGTGCTAACATGAGGAACTATGATCGCTTTCACCTTATTGAGGAAGTCCATTCCAAGATAGAACTTCCGATCATCAAGGGGAGCGACGGTTATGTCGACTTTACCTTTCCATGGCCCGATTTGGACGTTTGCACCTCGAGCAACTCCATGGATTGGAAGGCTCTCCGCATTGACTCCCTTCACATAGCCCTTCTCTTTTTCGTAAGGTAGGCTAATCTCATCGGCGAGTTCTTTCGCCATATACACCTTATCTGCTCCCGTGTCCACCGTTGCTTGGAGTTTCTTACCTCCAACTTCGGTCTCTACATACATGCGGTTACCGGCTTGCTCGCCCACCTTAGATTGGATGGCACTTAGGAGCGATATTGAGGCAATACTTGTTTCCTCTTCACACCTCTCCTCTTCCATCACAAGCGCAGCAAGTTTCCCACGCTTCGGGCACTCAAAAACCCGATGAGGCCCGTTGCACAAGAAGCATGAGTATTTCCTCGGCGTCTCATCCTTCTAGTCTCGTCCCTTGTCCTTGAAGGTTATTGGCTTGTCCCGTCTAGGAGACTTGTCCCGATCTCCGTCACTGTCACTATCATCATGGTTCTTCTTGCCTCGCCCCTTGGAGAAGTCCTTCTTATACTCATTAAGTGACTCAGCGGCGGCAACTGCAGAGGCGAGGTCTTGCACACCACGCCTTTCCAACTCGATCTTGGCCCAACTACTTAGGCCATCTAGGAAGGCGAATAAGGCGTCTTCCTCTCCCATGTTTGGGATCTCCAAGAGAAGCTCCTGGAATTCCTCTTACATACTCACGAAGGTGGCCCTCCTTGTGTTGGAGGCGCCTCAACTTGGCCCGGGCTTCCTTTACCGCGTCCTTTGGATAGAATTGCTCTTTGAGCTCCCTCTTGAATCCATCCCAAGTGGTGATGGGAGTGGACCCTCGGTTGACATCGTCGCACCTTCGACGCCACCAAACAAGAGCAATGTCTTTAAGAGAGAAGGAAGCCAGGTTTACCTTTTGTGCCTCATCGGTGATGCCTACCGCTCCAAAGTAGGCCTCGAACTTCCAAAAGAAGTTATCAATCTCCCTCGCGTTCCTGGCCCCGTTGTAGGTTGGGGTTTGGAGCGCATTCACCTTTGGGGTGGTGGACACTTGACCTGATCCACCATTGCCTGCATTGGCCCCCGCGGCCATGCATACTTTGAGTTGGGTTTCCAAGGCCTCAACCCTTGCCTTGTACGCCTCAATCTCGGATTTGCAAGCCACCACCTCGGCTTTGCAGGCTTGGAGCTCTCCATCCCGAAGAGCTCGGACCTCCTCATCGACATTGCTTGCTAAGGATTTCACCGCCTCTTGCACCTCTGCACGGAACTCCTCCAAGTCCCCCGTGGACTCGAGCTCCTCGATGCGCTTCTCCATGTCATCCACCCTACCCGTGAGGTCCGACATGGAGTGGTTAATCTCCGCAAGCTTGTCATCTACAAGGATCGACAAGTCCTTGTTCTTATCCTTGCCCTTCTTTCCTCCTTGTTGAGGATTGCCAGCATCAGTGACACTTGAAGCCATGGATCTCCCAAACCGAGGCTCTGATACCAACTGTCACAGGTTGATAATTCACACAACTTAGACCCGTGCGGCCTAGCAAACTTTGCTCAGAAACTCTAGCTTTGTTTGCTAGTAAGCCCTAAGGATGCTTGACTTAGCCTTTGAGGAGCTAAGTAAGCACTCACACTCTGAGAAAACTTTAGAGAGAGAAAGTAGAGAGAGAAGGAGTTTGGGAGAATGCTTTGTATTGCACTTGAATACTTTCAATGCTTGGTTACACATGAGCCCCCTTGGGGGTATTTATACACTACCACCTCCTCAATGGACGGTGGAGATCTAATTGATCCTACGGTTGATATTGTACATCCAGAATATTCCATATAAATATCTAAGACACTACACATATGTAGAATAGTGTGGAACATTCTAGAGTATAGTCTAGAATATTCTAGTATAGCCTAAAAGGTTCTAGAATCCTCCACAAGGTCCTAGATATTCTAGAAGCTTCTAGAACAGTCTAGAAGTATTTAGAGTTCTCCAGAAGGTTCTAGAAGACTCTAGAGTGTCCAGAAGGTTCTAGAACACTCTAGAACATTCTAGCGCATTCCAGAAGGTTCCGGACTTTTCTGAAAGGTTCCGGAATATTCTAGAACTCTTCAGAAATGCGGCCCATGACATATGGCACGGTCGTGCCACCTGGCATGGAGCCCCCATGCCAAATTTCTGGTTCGGGCCCCTGCGACCCTTTTTACCAGTTTTTGCTGTTTTTCGCCGGTTTTAGCTGTTTTTCGCTGCTTTGTCGCTTCTTCGCTCCATTTCGCGACGTTTGCTTGATTTGACGTTATTTCATACAAAATATAAATTTAACAAGCAAAAATCCTAAAGATTAAGTTATTATACGAGCTAAAAGTAGGTGAAAGAAACACGTAAAATGGGACAATTTATCGCCTATCAATGCTTCCCTGACTAAGTTGTGCATCAGCATCCCCAGTTCCAACATTTTGTTGGAACTGGTAGGAGTTAGGGTCGATGGGTTGGGGAGTAGGGGTCGTAGTGGAGGCAAAAGTTGTGTTGGTTGCAATGTTATATACAAATGGTTGGGCAATAAATGGAGGGTGAGGTGTGTATGGTATACGAGAAGGTACCTGCCCTATTAGAACATTCCCAAATTGAGTTAGGATTGTTCTTAACGCACCTGACATGTGAGGGGTTTGGGAGGAAGGTGAACCAATATCCATTGTAGTACGATGTTTACTAGAACTCCTACGTCCTCTTTCTTGACCTCGAGTAGAGGACTTCCCTCGACGTGGGGTGGAATCCATACTTGAAATGGTTCACAATAAACACAAACACAACTAACGATTGTACATAGCAACAATTTACTTACACAACACAATACGTAGAATAGGAAATACATTCGTACACATATAATACAAGTACATGAGTACATGTATGGGTTGCAAAACTAAGTTCCGAAGTACATAACATTTTTTATAAGCATTCAATTATCTGCTTCATCTTCATCAGCATCCTCATCACCATTCTCATCATTATCTTCATCTTCATCATCATATAAATGTATATCTCCCTCTTCTTCATCTGTTTCATTCCCATCATCCCACTCACCCTCTTTATCACTGTCATCCCCTTCTACCTCATCTACGTCGTCATTGACTTGAATAAATGAAAAACCTGAATCATCATTAACTTTTTCTAGTGGTGCACTTTCACCACTAATGACATAGGGATAACATCATTCGTAGGTTCACCAAGGATTGTCATCACCATTTGTTGGTAAGTAATAGGTAGAGTGTAATGTACATCCACCCTGACTCTTAGTTTGGTTGGTATGACAACAAGCCAATTGAATCTATCCCTTGAGCGACCTAGATGTGGCATGAGGTATACTTGTGATGTCGTGTTGGGGAAAATGAATGGCTGTACTTTCTATACCTTCTTGTGCAATGAACCTCAACAAGTTTGCTTAGTTTATGAGGTTGTGTCCTACAATTTAATGTGCGATCAAACCACTCATAACTGAATAACACACATCTTTTAAGTTGGTGTTGTCAATAGGGCAACTCCCAGAATATGCTCTTCTTTGTCCAGTTGTGCTTATTCTCCTTAAATCCCAGTTCTTGAAAGACGCCGTTTGTCGTTACTATTGAGTGGTGTTCCACCTCAACATAAAGTTGTTCCCCACTTATGCGGCGATGAGGACCCCTAGTAACAGTTCTTCCTTTTCTAAATAAAGTTCTGTTTCTCCTAAATGCATGATTCTTTGGTAAGAAACACCGATGACAATCAAACCACGAGAATTTACCTCCATTTCGGAGTCTCAAAGCCTTATGCTGTATCATACATACTGGACATGCCAATTGATCATTAGTGCTCCACCTAGATAACATCTCATACGCTGGGAAATCATTGATGGTCCACATAAGTGCAGCTTTCATTTGAGCAAGAAATGCATACTGGACATCTCATACCTCGATAACATCTCATGCATACTGGACATCCCACAACTCCTTCAACTCATTAATAAACGATTGTAAATATACATCTATTTTATTTTTGGAATTTTTAGGATCGGAGATTACACAAGTGAGGAATATAAATGGTGTGATCATATACATTTCAAAGAGAAGGTTATAAGGTGTTACCTCCACCGGCCAAATGGAATAAGATCTTGAGGATAATTTGTAAGGATTAAATCCATCAGCACATAAGCCAAGTCTAACATTTCGAGGCTCTATAGCAAACTCAGGGTACTTGTTATCAAAATGTTTCCACGCTGCGCCATCTGATGGATGAAATAAAACACTGTCTGCCCGTCGATATTCATAATGCCATCTCATGTGCTCTGTAGTTCTTTTTGATGCATACAACCTCAGAAGTCGAGGTTTCAAAGGCAAGTAATGCATCTTTACATATGGCAATGATTTTTGATACCTTTGTTACGACCTTTGCCTCTTCCATCTCGAATGCCCGCAAAACTTGCATGCATTAAGGTTTGAGTCGTCCTTAAAAAAGAGCATACACCCTTTATGGGAACAATCAATGTGTATCACATCGTTGCCAAGATCTTTAACAACCTTTTTCGTCTGGCCATAGTTGTTTGGCACACAGTTGTTAGGTGGACACATCTCTTTCATTAACTGCACAACTTCATTGAAACAGTTTTGTAGCATATTATAATCAGACTTGATACTCAATAGCCGAACAACAGTAGAGAGCTCACTGTGGGTAGAATAACCATCATATAAGGGCTGTTGAGCAGCTTAAACTATATTATGGAATGGTTCTTGAGAGCTGCTTCCCTCCTGAACCCTTACATTTTGATTTGCCAATACGGCATCACCAATTATGTACTCCATATGATCAACATATGACTCATTGTAAGCATAATTTGTATGACTTGAACCATCAGTTTTGCCAATTTCACTAGTTAAATATCCAAAAGCATGTTGTTCAGGCTCTACTTCTCCATGACTTATCCAATACCAATACTCTTTCACGAAACCTTTATACATCAGGTGCATCTTTATCTCATCGGGTGTTAAGTAAACTTTATTTTTACATTTCGAACATGGACATCTATATATCCCCCCACTTTGGAAGTCTGCTTGCCTACATGTAAATGCATCAAATTGATTTATCTCAGTTAGAAATTCTTGTGTATAATCATTATGATCAAGTAATAATCTATTATACATCCACGAATGATGTAGATGGCCACTCATATTTTGCTCAAGCAACAATATTCATAAAAGTCATTGAATTAGTATTAATTTTGCTTTACACAATAATATTTAACACATTTCTCACTTATGTATTACATATATTTGTTTACTAAAACATATATATAAGTACATATATTAACTCGTGAACTCTTGTAAATCACTGACTATAACTCCCACAAATTTCACACAATTCCTTCACATACATTTCAACTCTTGTAAATCACTCACTACAAACTCCCATAAATTTTCACATAATTACTTCGCATAAATTTACTAATAAAGTTTCTAATCTCATATAATCCTAAACCCTCAATTACATTAATGCATAATTTTGACCAAATTGAAGCAATTAAACAATACACATCTAACAATTCAACATAAACATAAATTAATAACACATTTTTAACTACCAAAACCATAATTTGTAGTAGTTCAAAGTAAATCTTCTCTTGCAAATAAAATTACTAATCTCATACAATTTTAAACCCTCAATTACATTAATGCATAATTTCAACCAAATTGAAGTAATTAATCATTACACATTTAACAATTCAACATAAACATAAACTAACAACACATTTTCATATACCAAAACCATGATTTCTAGCTATTAAAAATAAATCTAGGGTTAGAAAATTTACCTAAGTGAAGTTGCAAATTGGGGAAGGAGGCAGCTGAGGTGGTGGCAGCACTACAATCGGCGGTGACGGGCGACGACAGCGGCACTGACGGGCGGCGGCGGTGGATGTATGGGCGGCGGCGATTACTTCCCTTGCGCTCGCTCTTTCTCTCTCTCTTCTCGGTGTGTTTATCGCGAATGAATGGAAATGAAATCAGATTTGGTTTCATTTAAAATAGGTTGCGACGCAAGGGGCGACGAAATATGGTTTAAAAAATTTTCAACTTTTTTTTGCCAGTTTTACAAAATCTTTTTTTTTTAATTTTTCTGAACGACAGTGATAAACCTCTATTTTACACATTTTTAGGCATGTTTTTTACCTCTCATCTTGGCGATTTCTAGTAAAATCCCGAGAGTTTAGAGGTTGATTAGTCATTCTTTACCTCAAATCTACTTAAAAGTATGCTTTTGTGTTTTCAGGGGTTAGACTGAAAGAAATGAGAAAAACAAGCTAGCGCCGCGCCAAATAGGAGCTAAAAAGGAGGATTTCATGCCAAGAGAGAGTGGCACGGTGGCACCATGCCATGCAGACTGACCGTGCCACCCAGAGGAACGAGGAAACGCAAGCCAAAGATGTGGCATGATGGGTCCGTGCCCAGTGGCACGACCGTGCCACATTAGTTTTTCCCGTATAGTCGCGATTTGGCGTTGTAATTGGATTCATGCTTTTCTCTATTTTTTTTCTCTCTTGAAAACGGCGATTAGGGTTTATAATTCTTGGTTTTGATTGTTGTGAAATTGAAGACAGTGGATCAAGATTTCTTTATACTTTTGGTAGATTGTTGCTGCAAATTGCACATAGTACATTCCTCTACCTTTTTCCTTTGCGTTTTAATTCAAAATTGAATACCTTTGAGCATGTTCGTTTTCTTGATTGTAATTGTGATTAGAATGACGATTAGAGGCTAAATCCCGTGTCTTGGATTGGACGTAGCCCCTTTGATGTGATTTGGATTGATGTCCTAGGTTTTCGTGAATTGATGCCCATGTTATAATTGAACTCTCGCTTAGCGTGCCAGGTGTTCGATGAATTACCTGAAAGGGTTGTATTCAGGTTCGTAATTAGGGTTTAAGAGATTAACGAAAGTTAAGTCCTTTACTTAGAGCGGCTCTGCGAGCGATTGAATTTCTTAACATGAAAATAGTTGGGGTTTCAATTGGGAATTAAGGGTTACACAATCTTGTGGTCTTGCGACTGTAGTTTCATGAAAATAGATAACTAGGATAACTTGACCAGTCTAATGACCTTTGAGAGAAGGCGTAGACGCATTTAATTTGTAACCATTCCATTTCAGTTGTCTTGTAGGCGGATTCACATGACCTAGATTACAATCCTAAGAACAACAAAGTGTGGTGAACCCCAATCCAGGACCCTTGTCACCATTGATTGTAATAAAAGCAGTAACTTTAGATTGAATATAGTTAACCTCTAATGAAAACCCATTCTACTAGACTCTGGCCTAAATTGAGTGTTAAAGGTTGGATTCGGTGATTGAAACCAAGTTCCTTGTGGACACGACCCGTACTTGCCGTTGCTAGCTATAACTGGCACCGTGCACTTGCGGTTATTGAGTAAAACGATAACAAGTTTTTGGCACCATTGTCGGGGAACTTGTTCGTTTTGACATTGGAACCGACTATTATACTTGAGATTAGGCTCTTTCTTTTATTTTTCTTCTCTTTCCACCCTGCTTGTTTTTACTCTTGCTTGAGCCTGCTTACGCTTGGTATAGTTTTTTGCTTTGTATGCATAGGCGCAGTCAGGGGAGTCACAACTTCCTTTCCTTGAATCCTGAAATCGAAGCTACTGCTCGCAAGCAAAGCAACGCACGCAGAAAGAAGCAAGCCGAATCTACCATGGCAGCGCAAGACAACATAGTTTTGAGAGACTATGCTATGCCTCAGTCGTTGGGTATCACTTCCTCTATAGTGAACCCTGCGGTCGAGGTCAACAACTTCGAATTGCGCCCAGCCCTTATCTCCTTGGTGGAGCGCGACCAATTCGGTGGACACCCCTCTGAGAATCCCAATATGCACCTTCGCAATTTCCTTGCGAAGTGTGACACAGTTAAACTCAATGGGGTCTCCATCGATGCCATTCGATTGAGGCTCTTCCCATTCTCCTTAAGGGATAGAGCTAGGGACTGGCTCCAGAATGAGGAGTCGAACACCTTCGTCACTTGGGATGCTCTCTCCAAGGCCTTCTTGAGCAAGAACTTTCCCCCAGGGAAGACAGCAAAGTTGAGAGCCGACATCACCTCATTCGCTCAACTGCATAGCGAATCGTTATATGAGGTGTGGGAACGATTCAAGGATCTTCAACGCTAGTGCCCCCACCATGGAGTCCCTGATTAGCTCCTTATTCAGACTTTCTACAATGGACTGGATCAAACTTTGAAGATGTCCATTGATGCTGCAGCTGGGGGAGCACTTATGGGAAAATCGATCGAAGTGGCCAAGGCTTTACTCGAGGACATGGCTGCTAATAACTACCATTGGTCTAATGAGCGGGTCCCTCAAAGGAAAGGTGGTAGCAAGTATGATGTTGACGCCGTAGACATGCTAGCCAACAAGGTCGACGCCTTGGCACAGCGTTTCGACAGGCTTGGAACTCCTTCAGGGAGTTCAATGGGAGGGCCATCTGGTGCAATGTTTGAGGTTGGAGCACTTTGTGAGATCTGTGGCATTCAGGGCCACATTGCTACTGAATGCCAAACCACTTTCCCAGGCGTTGAGTATGCCAATGCAATGCAAACTTACAGCCAACGCCCACAAAACAACCCCTACTCAAACACCTACAACCCCGGTAGGAGAAATCATCCAAACTTCTCCTACCGCAACAACAATCCCATGCCACCTAATCCTTCCCAATCATAACCACAACCTCCCGGTTTTCAATATAGGGCCCCTTATGCCCAATCTCCTCAACAACCTCCCTAACAACCCAAGTCCAATCTGGAGAGCCTCATGGAGCGCTTTATAGCTACTCAGACGAAGACCAATGAGGTACTTAGTGAGTCGGTCAACCAGTTGAACTCCAAGTTTGACTCTATGGCTACTCACCAGAAGATGATGGATAATCAAATCGCTCAAATTGCACAGCAAGTGAACCATTTGTCTAGACCCCAGGGACATCTGCCAGGTCAACCTGAGACCAATCCCAAAGGCCAGATGAATGCTATTACACTGCGGAGCGGCAGGGAGTTAGAAGGTCCCACAATGCCTATGAAGGAGGAAAGGGAGGGAGCTGTCGATGTGGATGATGACACCAGGGCGGCCATGAGTGAGAGGGCCCAGAATGAAAAGCCCAAAGAGGATGCACCAGAAAGTACCCCATCTCACGTGAAGCCTTACAAGCCTTCTGTCCCTTACCCTCAAAGGCTAGTAAAGGCTAAGGAGGAGCACAAGTATGGCAAGTTCCTTGAGATGCTAAAGAAGTTTCATATCAACATCCCCTTTTTGGAGGCCATTACTGACATGCCTTCCTATGCCAAGTTCTTAACGGATTTGCTCTCCAATAAGGGGAAGTTACTCGAGAACGCCACGGTGTCTCTCACTGAGGAGTGCAGTGTGATAATTCATAACAAACTCTCTCCTAAACTTTCTGATCTAGGGAGCTTTTCCATCCCCTGTTCTGTCGGGGGTCTTACCATCAATAGAGCACTATGTGACCTTGGGGCTAGTGTGAGCCTCATGCCGTACTCCATCTGTAAGAAGCTGCAAGTGGGAGAGTTAAAACCCACCACCATCTCCCTGCAGTTAGCCGATCGATCAGTCAAGTATCCTCTTGGTGTTCTTGAAGATGTCCCACTCTAAGTGGGAAAGTTCTTCATTCCCTACGACTTTGTGGTTATGGAGATGGAGGAAGACTCCTGCATTCCTATCATTTTGGGGCGACCATTCCTAGCCACTGCGGGAGCTATGATCAACGTCAAGAACGGCAAGCTTTCCCTTCAAGTAGGGGATGAGAAGGTGGAGTTTAGCCTGCTACAAGTGATGGCCTCCCCCACTTCAGGCGACTCATGCTGCAGAGTCGATATATTAGAGAAAGCCCTCAACCAGGAGGGCAAGACCCATCTATCTGTAGAAGATCCGTTGGAGGCCGCGTTGATTGGTTGCCACGTTACCAACTCCGGTTCGGGTGAGAAGGAGGAGTATGTCAGACTCCTCAATGAGTCTACTGCCTACTTGCCTAGGTAGTCCTGTGAAGAGATTCATAGTGTGGAGGAGCCTACCTCCAAGAAAGAAGAGGAGCGTCCACTGAAGGTAGAATTAAAACCTCTACCTCCCCATCTCAGGTATGAATTTCTGGACTCTTCCCATCAATTTCCTGTTATTGTTAATGCTAACCTGGATGGGCCCCAGTTGGAACAACTATTGGATGTGCTTCGTAAGCATAGGGGTGCCATCGGGTATAGTATCGATGATATTCGGTGACTCAGTCCTACGTTCTGCATGCATCGCATTTTTCTTGATGACAGTCACCGCCCCTCTCGACAACCTCAGTGCCGTTTAAATCCAAACATGCAAGAGGTTGTCAAAAAGGAGATTCTTAAACTACTTGATGTTGGGATCATCTACCCTATCTCAGATAGTGAGTGGGTGAGTCCAGTCCAGGTAGTCCCCAAAAAGGGAGGTATGACTGTCATAAAGAATGAGCGAGATGAGCTCATTTCTACTAGGACTATTATTGGCTGGCGCATGTGCATCGACTACCGTAGATTAAATCAAGCCACCCGGAAATATCATTTCCCCCTCCCTTTCATTAACCAAATGCTGGAAAGGTTGGCAAGGCATTCCTTTTTCTGTTATCTGGATGGTCATTCCGGTTTCTTTCAGATTCCTATCCATCCTGATGACCAGGAAAAGACGACTTTCACGTGCCCGTATGGTACCTTTGCTTATCGAAGGATGCTATACGAATTGTGTAATGCCCCGGCCACCTTCCAGCAGTGCATGACCGCGATATTCTCCGACCTTATCGAAAACATCATGGAGGTGTTTATGGATGACTTCTCCGTTTATGGAGGTACCTTCGCCCTTTGTTTGGAAAACTTAACCAAGGTACTCCATAGATGTGAAGAAGTCAACCTAGTACTGAATTGGAAAAAATGTCATTTTATGGTGTAGGAGGGGGTAGTACTAGGTCATGTTATTTCTGCTAGGGGTATTGAGGTGGACAGAGCGAAGGTCGAGGTTATTGAGCGATTACCCCCTCCTACTTCGGTAAAAGGGGTGAGGAGTTTCCTTGGTCATGCGGGGTTTTATTGCCGCTTTATCAAGGATTTCTCCAAGATTACCAAACCTCTTACTCAGCTGCTTACTAAAGATGCCCCGTTTGTCTTTACTGATGAGTGCCATGAGGCTTTTTGCAGGATCAAGCAGGCATTAATTTCTGCCCCATCATACAACCACCAGATTGGGATCTCCCATTTGAGATCATGTGCGATGCCAGCGACCATGCAGTGGGGGCAGTTCTGGGGCAGAGGAAGGATAAGAAGCCAGTGGTGATCTACTATGCTAGTAGAACGCTAGATGAGGCCCAGCAGAACTACACCACGACTGAGAAGGAGCTGCTTGCGGTCGTGTATGCAATGGAAAAATTCAGGCCCTACCTGCTGTTTTTCAGGGTCATTGTGTACACGGACCACTCTGCCCTCAAGTACCTCCTCGAGAAGAAGGATGCCAAGCCTCGCCTCATCAGATGGATTTTGCTACTCCAGGAGTTTGATCTGGAGATCAAAGACAAGACAGGGGCCGAGAAAGTCGTGGCTGATCATCTTTCCAGGCTCGTTGTTGAGAGCCACAACACCCCTATTGATGATGCCTTTCCCGACGAGCATCTCATGGGCATCGAGGCAGGACCTGCCCCATGGTTTACCGACTATGCAAACTACCGAGCTTCGGAAATCCTTCCCCATGATCTATCCTTCCACCAGAAAAAGAAATTCCTCCATGATGTCAAGACATATTTTTGGAAGGAACCGTTCCTTTACAAGTTGTGCAAGGATAGGATTATCAGGAGATGCCTTCCTGAGGGGGAAATCCAAGGTGTAATCTCCTATTGCCATGACTCTCCTTGTGGAGGACACACTAGCACCTCCAAGACAGCCGCTAAGGTGCTACAAGTGGGCTTCTTCTGGCCCTCGCTCTTTAAGGAAGTCCATGCCTATGTCCGTGCATGCGACCGCTGCCAGCGGATGGGAAATTTGTCTAGGAAGAATGAGATGCCCCTTAACTTTATCCTTGAAGTTGAGATCTTCGATGTTTGGGGTATCGACTTTATGGGACCCTTCCCATCTTTACGGGGCCACAAGTATATCCTCATCGCCGTAGACTACGTCTCCAAGTGGGTGGAGGTAATAGCTAGCCCTACCAATGACTCAAGGGTTGTAGCCAAGCTTTTCAAGAAGATTATATTCCCCCGCTTTGGGGTCCTAGGGGTGCTAATAAGCGACAATGGATTGCACTTCATAGAGTAGAAATTGGAAACTCTCTTGAAGAAATATGGAGTGCACCACAAATATGGACTTGGCTACCACCCTCAAACTAGTGGCCAAGTCGAGATCTCCAATCGGGAAATCAAGTCCATCTTAGAGAAAACGGTTGCAAGATCACGAAAAGATTGGGCGGACAAGCTTGATGATGCCCTTTGGGCCTACCGCACGGCGTTCAAAACCCCCTATTGGCACCACCCCCTTTAGGCTCATCTACGGCAAGTCTTGTCATCTCCCCGTGGAACTGGAACATAGGGCTTACTGGGCCATAAAACACTTCAACTTCGACTTGAAGTCTGCGGGAGAGAAGAGGATGTTGCAGCTAAATGAACTCGAGGAGATCCACCTGGATGCCTATGACAGTTCTCGGCTCTACAAGGAGCGAACTAAGCGGTGACATGACAAGTTTATCAACCGCCGCGAGTTTCGGAAAGATGACTTGGTTCTACTTTTCAATTCCCGCTTGAAGATTTTCCCTGGGAAACTTCGCTCCCGATGGTCGGATCCCTTTAAGGTGTTTAAGGTCTACCCATATGGGGCCATTGAAATAGGCAATGAAACCACCGGCTCGTTCAAGGTGAACGGATCCCGCTTGAAACACTACATTGCCGGTGAATCTCTTGAGGGGAAAGTCACATGTGCTCTCCCCGATGTCCCTCCTTCTTAGGGATCCTAACGGTCAAGCTCGGGACCTTAAACAAGCGCTTCTTGGGAGGCAACCCAAGCTTTATTGCTTTCCCCCCAAAAAAAAAAAGGAAGGAACACAGAACTAGAGATTTAGCACGGTGGAATCGTGCCCTTGGGCACGACCGTGCCAAAATTCTCTCTTCCACTACCCAAAAAAAAAACAAAACACAAAAAAAAAATCCTAAAAAAGGGGGTAGCACGGGGGCAGCATGCCTCGCGGCACCCCGTGCCCTCTTTCTTCCCCCCCAAAAAAAAACAAAAAACAAAAAACAAAAAAAACAAAAACAAAAAAAAAAAGAGAGAGAGAAGAACATATGGGCCGGGCAGCGAAGTGGCACGGAGGCACCGTGCCGTTGGGCACGACCTTGCCACTTTAAAAACTGCCGAAAACGCCCGCTTTCTTCCTCTTCTTCCTCCTTCTTCCTCCCTCTTCCATTCGACCTCCTTCCTCTCTCTCTCTCTCTACTGCGCGGCTCTCCCTCTCTCTCCATCCCCACTCAATCTTCCATTTTAACCTCTCAAATTCTCTCAATTTCTTGTCAAATTCTTCAACCTTCCCACCCCCATTCACTCTACCCCCATTCATCTCAAAGTCCTTCCATCCCAACTCTCATTTTCTCTCTCTAAAACCTCAACCTCCATTGTTGAGGTCCAAGGTTGTAGAGAGCGAAATTGACCCTTCTCCTGCTCTTTTCGCCTCCTCTTGGGTCCAGATCTGTTTTTATTTCTACAATGGACAAGTAACGTATTGGGGAGACTTCAAAGGGTCCATCCCTACCCACGAAATCATCCCGGGCAACCTCTTCTTCAACTGCGCCTGCTTCTGCTAAAGGTACCAAAGATGCTTACCCTCTTATTTTACCTGCTAGCACTAGGGGCTTATAGTTTGTGAATGACGAACAAAAGTCCCGATATGAGCTTTTAGTCACTAGGAACACTAGTGAATAGAAATATTTTCATGCTGATTACCTGCGCTCTTTGGGACTGTTGGATGATTTGTTGACTCTACTTGGTAGGGTGGGATGGACCGAATATATAAACATGCAATGCACATCCTATGACCGCCTTATGGTTGAGTTCTTGAGTTCGTTAGCTGTTGATTGGGATGGTAGTTATAATGGTCAGGAAGTCGCCATTTATTTTCGAATGTTTAACATTGATCACCGGATGAGTTTGAGAATGTTTAATGACCTTTTGCAACACCCGGTGGTCGATGGGGCATATAGGGACGTACCCTCTTTGTGCCGACCTGACTCCGTTTGGTTGAGCATTACCTGCTCCAAACAAAAAGAGTATACTGATAGGTGGGAGCGACCTAGGGTCTTTGACCCTCGACAAGCCAACGCTACCGACATTTATAATGTCAACCTTCGGTACCT
Organism: Carnegiea gigantea; assembly: GCA_029747015.1. Classification (NCBI taxonomy): domain Eukaryota; kingdom Viridiplantae; phylum Streptophyta; class Magnoliopsida; order Caryophyllales; family Cactaceae; genus Carnegiea; species Carnegiea gigantea. The sequence continues at coordinate 9,462 of JAKOGI010000099.1, read as the reverse complement.
TCAGCACCTAATGGCGAACATTGTTTTCGGCCGCAATGACAACCAGAATGGTTGTTGGAAGGCCGAACTGTTTATTATCTGGTGCGCCCTGTCAGGCACCCTCGCGACACGGAGGCCTTCATAATCTGCCACCTGGCGGAAGTAGCCAAGCCTAGTAACCGGAATGTCCTCAGCGTTGGCGGTACTGTTACTGCCATTGCTATTGCCTTAGGCTACGGTTCGAGACTCTCTGCTCTCGAGCCCTATTTTTTGGGTGGTCACCTCAACCTTGGTACCCTTCACCACATGCACATCATAGATACCCGAGGCGACACCATTAGGTACCCCCACCACAAGACTATCCTTTTCAACTTCTCCAACCCTGAGCGCACCACAGTCGCCAACAAGCGAAACCGGAATTGCGACGGGCGCATTATTAGGACCACTGTTCTTCCCAGAGAGGAGCAGTTAGACGCCGATATTGAGCTTGATGAGGGCGATGAGAGCGAGGAGGGCAGTGATGAGGGTGATGACACTCCTGAGGCTGAGGCCAGCGGTGCCCCTACCCCTCCTGAGACCATCCCGCCACCACCACCCCTTCACCCACCATCCACTCATGCGATGGGTGGGTCTTCCTCCTGCGTGGCCTACATGCCGCTCGACCCCACCTTCCTTCAGTCTTTCTCCACCCTCTAAATGGAGGTGTCAGGTCTCAGGGAGGGTTTTAGTGGCATGCGCCATGCTATCCAGTGCATTTCTGGGCGCATGGATTCCATTGAGGAGGGGGTGAGTCACTTTCGCGGTTATATTGACCGCCAGGAACAGAGGGAGATGAGACGGATACAGCGTGAGGAAGAGCGGGCGATTCGAGCGGCCCGTGAGTATGAGGAGAGACGGAGGATGAATGAACTGCTTTGGCGCCAGTCCGAGTCGATTCGGCAGCTGGAGGAGCGGTTTCGCTCTTTCCCGGGCGCCCCTGCCGGCTCGTCGTCCTCCCCACCCTTTGATCAGGGCGGCTCCTCCCATTTCTACCCCTTTCCCCCGCCCTTTTGGCCTCCCCCTGGGCCCGATGGCGCCTAGTTACCGTCTTCTGTTCCCCCTTCCCCCCACTTGTTTCATGTTACTTCCTATCTTTTTCATTGGGGACAATGAACCGCTTAGGCATGGGGGGGTGAGCTCATGAGCTGTTAGGTGACGATTTGTGGTTTGTGTTGGCTTGTATATATCCCTTTGTATATAACATCCCTGCATATAGCATCTAGTTCTCATTTTAGCTTCGGTGCATTTTTAGGATGCATTAGTTTTCGTTTTATTTTTCTATTTCGATAAGCATGTAGGATAGCGCATATAGAAAGGTAATGCATTATATATATTTTATTTTATAACCCTTGGTCTCAAGTGGACATTTGTCGAGTGGAGCTTCACAAGACTGCGGGGTAATTCTTCCAACTCTACTCTTCATTTATTTACTCATTGACTGCTTAGGGTGATTTATTATTTTCGTCATTTCGCCTTTGAAAAAAAACCCAAAAAAAAACAAAACAGAAAAGAAAAAAAAACAAAAGGGTTTTAAAAACCCCTCTTATGACGATGACCAAGGCATTGTGGATCAGTTGATTAACATGGTTGTGTATACTTGTGGGTTCTTTGTGGCAAAATGTGTTTGATTGATGATTTTGAAAATGTTTTGACCACATTGTTTGGTTCGCATTCCTAGTTGCCCTTGAAACCCCCCTTGTCATGATTGATTATTCCTTTTAAGTAGGACATCCTTGGGGTTGGTTGTATTGTTTGGTAGTATGACCCGTGAGATTTTGAGCCTATAGACTAATCCATTAATTTAGTCTCATATTCTTTTTGATGTGTGTCTCTTCCATGACAACGTCTCTAGAATTTGCTTGGATTCTCTTTGAAACCGCATCTCGCATGTACATAACGATGAAATGATAGAGGCATTCATTTGTTTTTGAGCTACATAACCAAATTGCCACCCGTGATTCAATGTTTTTAACCTTTTGCTTACCCCTTTGAGCCTTACCCATTTTTGTTGTGACCCTTTCACCGCTAGCTCTTGGCCTAAACACATTTCCTACCCTTCGGCCAAAGCCAGTAGAACAACACTTCATTAATTTGTGGGTAGTTTTGAGTGTTATGCACATTTGTGGTTAATTTGGTATGTGAGGAATGGTAGTTATTCGGGAATTGACTATTTTGTTATTGTGCGTGCCAATCACTCGTTCTCTTCCTTTTGTTTAAAAAAAAGAAAAAAAAAGAAAAAAAGGGGGGAAGAGAACAGAAAAGCGAAACTTGTTGAAACCCAAAAAGGGTGATAAGTAAGAGTGTCTGGTCTGTTATCATAGTTCATTCCTGATGGTCCTCATGATTTGGGGGTATTCTCACTGTGTCTTTAAAGAGAGTGTGGTATGATTGGTTTAAGTGTTGGTTGCTCACTAGCTGTGGCTTTTAGCTCCTCATTTCCCAAATTATTTGTCCCTCTCTTACCTATGCCCTTAGCCTCATTTCACCCCTAGAAAGTCCTCTTGATTGTTATTGTGTATTTTGCACTTTCGCGGTAGAGAATTGAGAATCCCACCAAGCCTGTGGTAGATCATTCGATTGGAAGAGAGTCGAGTGAACCTTCTTACGTCTTAAACACATGTGAGGGAGTGCATTAGCCCACTACTTATTTGGATGCGTCTTGATTGGGGAGGGGGTGATATGGTTTGACGGCATGCTAACTTGAACATGTGGTCTTCTCAATGATTTGAAATGAGTTTGGAAATTGTGTTTGTGCCTCAAATCATTCCGCTGGCTATGCGCACCTATGTTCGATTCAATTGATCCCCTATTGGCCTTGCCTGAGGAGGCGAGTAGCTAGAGGTTCTCGACCACCCTTTCTGTTCATTCATGTTCTAGTCTTGCTTGAGGACAAGTAAGAGATAAGCATGAGGGAGTTGATAAACCTCTATTTTACACACTTTTAGGCATGTTTTTTACCTCTTATCTTGGCGATTTCTGGTAAAATCCCGAGAGTTTAGAGGTTGATTAGTCATTCTTTGCCTCAAATCTACTTAAAAGTGTGCTTTTGCATTTTCAGGGGTTAGACTGAAAGAAATGAGAAAAACAAGCTAGCGTCGCGTCAAATAGGAGCTAAAAAGGAGAATTTCAAGCCAAGAGAGAGTGGCACGGTGGCACCATGCCATGCAGACTGACCGTGCCACCTAGAGGAACGAGGAAACGCAAGCCAGAGATGTGGCGCGGTGGGTCCGTGCCCAGTGGCACGACCGTGCCACAGTAGTTTTCCCCGTATAGTCGTGATTTGGCGTTGTAATTGGATTCATGCTTTTCTCTATTTTTTCTCTCTCTTGAAAACAGCGATTAGGGTTTATAATTCTTGGTTTTGATTGTTGTGAAATTCAAGACAGCGGATCAAGATTTTTTTATGCTTTTGGTAGATTGTTGCTGCAAATTGCACAGAGTACATTCCTCTACCTTTTTCCTTTGCGTTTTAATTCAAAGTTGAATACCTTTGAGCATGTTCGTTTTCTTGATTGTAATTGTGATTAGAATGACGATTAGAGGCTAAATCCCATGTCTTGGATTGGGCGTAGCCCCTTTGATGTGATTTGGATTGATGTCCTAGGTTTTCGTGAATTGATGCCCATGTTATAATTGAACTCTCGCTTAGCGTGCCAGGTGTTCGATGAATTACCTGAAAGGGTTGTATTCAGGTTCGTAATTAGGGTTTAGGAGATTAACGAAAGTTAAGTCCTTTACTTAGAGCTGCTCTGCGAGCGATTGGATTTCTTAACATGAAAATAGTTGGGGTTTCAATTGGGAATTAAGGGTTACACAATCTTGTGGTCTTGCGACTCTAGTTTCATGAAAATAGATAACTAGGATAACGTGGCCAGTCTAATGACCTTTGAGAGAAGGCGTAGACGCGTTTAATTTGTAACCATTCCATTTCAGTTGTCTTGCAGGCGGATTCACATGACCTAGATTACAATCCTAAGAACAACAAAGTGTGCACCATTGATTGTGATAAAAGCAGTAACTTTAGATTGAATATAGTTAACTTCTAGTGAAAACCCATTCTACTAGACTCTGGCCTAAATTGAGTGTTAAAGGTTGGATTCGGTGATTGAAATCAAGTTCCTTGTGGATACGACCCGTACTTGCCGTTGCTAGCTACAACTGGCACCGTGCACTTGTGGTTATTAAGTAAAACGATAACAGACAGAAATTCCGTCACTGGTTTAGTGAACAATTCTCAGCGACGGAAAATCCGTCGCCACCTTTCCCTAGTTTTCCAAAATCGTTCTCTTGTGCTATCCGTTGCCATTAGCTACGGAATACAGTTCCGTCACCTATTTCCATTGCTATTAGGTCTTTTTTAGAAGTGAGTTATTACAATCAGAAAAACTCAAATTTTTTATATGCATCACATTGACATATGTGAACAAAAAACCTCCTAATCTTTTGACACATGTCACTCTTACATAATTTTTCCTTTAAAAATAATTCATCCTTATTACTAGAACATATTAAAAGATGATTTATTACAATACAAGAGTACAAGCCAATATTAGCAATTTTTGAGTGGTAGAATTATATTCATCTCGCCACATATTTTTATTCTTATCGTGATATGTGAAAATGTTTGATAATTTTATGTTATATCTTATTCCTAAACTACAAATTCTAACAATATACAAGGAACCATATATTAAATTCATTAATATATGCCATATGCATACATATTCGACTAAGTTAATTATAATTTATTTAACACAAAAGAATCGCAATTTAATGATTTATTATAATTTGTACCACCTAATAATTGTACTTTAAGTTTGAAACTATTAATTTAAAAAAAATTTTAATTTTCCACACAACAAATAAAATATTAAATTGTTTATGTTTTCGTATTCGCATTTACTACAAACAAAAACTCAAAAACTATCTTGTATATCGCACGGAGAAAGCATATTAGTTACAATAATAATATGTGTCAAAGGTAACATAATTCTATGGCCATTAATTGTTAATATTAGTTTGGACATTTGTTCTTTGAAAATCCAAGGTCAATTGATATCTCTTCATAGTAAACTTTAGTGGTATTTTCCTGTATGTATATGATTCATAATTAAAATTGTATTGTATCGAATGTCTCTAATATTCCATATTTATATTTATGTTTCGTTTAAAATGTTAGGAAATAATAATAATAATAATAATAATAATAATAATAATAATAATAATAATAATAATGTCTATAATATTGTATCTAATGTCTCTAATATTTATATTTCCATGATGATGATGATGATGATGATGATGATGATGATGATAATAATAATTCTATTTTTATGATAAATTAGATATATAAAATTATAATATATGTATGTGATTATTGTCTCTTTATAATATTTCATATTAGTAGCCAAATTTTGGTAAAAATTGAGAATCAGATATACATAATATATTATTAGTAGCTGGTGCATTTATTTTATTATAATAGAATACATTATTTTTGATAACGTTGGAAGTAACATTAGTAATATAATATAATTTTTTTGATGAAAAGTAATATAATAGTATACTATGTTATCATTATTGAGCATGGTCTTCTTTTTATTCCGAAAGAAAATATTTGAAATTATAATTAATTATTTAAAAAAAATCTTTTATTTATAATTGACTAACTCATATTTATAAGATAAAAACTATTAATATCTTTGAAATTTTATGAAAATGACATTGATGAAAATCTTACAAAGTGTGTTTTGTATTATATATATATATATATATGCATACTGGTCGACAGTTTCCGCGTACAAATGGAGTCTAGCTTGAAAGGGCTTTGTTATAATATATATATATATTAGATATATATATAATTATATATATTATATTATATAATATCTATATATATATATAAACATAATACACACATACATATATGAATATATATATATATATACAACACATCCATAATATAATATTATTATATATATATATATATATATATATACACACACATATATATATATATATATGTGTGTGTGTATGTATGCACACTATCAACGGTTTCCACGTATAAATTGCGTCTAGCTTGAAAGGACAAATTTGTCAATATAAAAAGTTGGGAACACTTCCTTGTAAACACAAAAATGAGGTGTTGAAATCATAGGCCCCTCAGCTGGTACCCTCACCAGATGGAAACGCACATAATTTTATTACTTTTAGAAAAGCATCTTATTTATGCCCTGTTCTTTTCGTAGATCACTTTAGATTTATCAACCTCAATCCACTTCAACCCACTTCAACCAATTTCAATCCACCTAAAAAAAATATTAACCTCAACCCACTTCAACCCACTTTAACCAACCTCAAACCAACTTCAACCCATCCCTTCATAATTTTAATAATTTATAAAGTATCATGTGAGATTTAACTATTTTTGCAAAGTAGTATGATTTGAAAATGGTGGAAATTTATAAGTAAATTGGGGGTGGGTAAAAGAGTGAACTAGGCTAAGATAGGTTGAAATAAGTTGAGGTGGGTTGAAGTACATTAAAGTGGGTTGAATTTTATTGATGTGATAAATTAAACTTGGTGAAACTAATAGAAGGAGGTTGAAATGGGTTGAGCTTGGTATTTTTGAATTGACCCACGAAAAGAACATGACCTAAAAAATTAGACAAAAAAGTATTTCGTCTGCAACTATGAAATTTGATAATTTCTTATCATGTTCAAAATCCATACATTCGGGAATCATTTAATTTCTAATTGCAATTTGTAAACGTGAGACACAGATGAAGACATTCATATATGAAAATGATTACAAGTATACAACGCATAAATTAAACGCGCAAAATATTTAAGCACGTATCAGTGCCACTTTTACAAACATTTATAATTTCAGGTGGAATGAGATGTCCAAATTTCATTCGCTATTTCATTCCTAATTTCTTTCATGGCATTGTTAGCATCCTGATCAAATAGGTTAACAAGTGGCCTTGGGTCAGCGCATAAAGGCCTTGGTGAGATTTGCATCCCCTTCTTATGCAGACGAACGAAATTATAGAGTCACATGCTGCAATAATAATTTCAATGTGTGATTCTAAACTCACTTGAGGCATCCTGTCATCCAAAATCTTTCAAGTCGCCTTCAAAACTCCAAATGTTCACTCAACTACTCCATGTAAAGACGAATGCCGATAGTTAAATGCCTCTTGAATACCTTGTGGCCCATGGCCGCAACTCTACCCGCTTCTGGCTTCTGAATTCTGGAATGTGGTAGTGAACGCTCTTCCCTGAATAAGGAGCCAAGTACCCCGTCGTATTTGGGTATGCAGAATCCACCAAATAATATTTTCCTGTAGGAGTATATTAGAGAAAGACACGACATGAAATTTGCGTTATAATCAACCAAATTACCTACAAGCACGACAATGAATATGTTAGTTCCTGGTTGAGGATGAGGGAAATCAAATTTACGCTGACTCAAACTATCCTTAAACATAGGTAGATCATGGGAACTTCCCTCCTAGCCAGCATTCACATATGTAAACATCATGTGAAAAAAAACGACACAGAAAATGTTCTAACTCTTTCGCCCTTTACGATTTCTAAATCGCTGGCCATCATCATCTCCTACTACGCATTGAATATGCATCCCATCTAAAGCCCCAATGCAGTCCTTCAACACAGAATAACAATTCGGTGTATTTTCACAATTGTATATAATGATAAGAACATGCGAATGTGTGTAGGGAGGTGATAAACATACCTTAAAAAAAGGCCAATAGAAGCCCTTCTTCTGGAAAATTTCAGTAGACAATTCATCTTAACTTTGATACGGTCTAATAATATCAGAAGACAATTTCATCAGACTGTCGAGCACTTGTTTATGATATTTGCCTATTGTTGATGGGAAATGTTAAAAGCGATCTTCAGTCTCCCGATAACTAGCCCTTCTTGCCAAAACAATAAGGTAATTGCAACAATTTCGGCAGCTTTAATAAAGCGACCATCTTTCAATAAACGCCTCTCTATGAAAATGTTAACGAGATGTGTGAAAACATCTTTGTCAAGGCGAAGAACTTTACGACGTAAATCAGGACGATTCCCATTCAACAATCTATGTATGTACTTCACCCCACTTTCCCCATCAATTACTCTTGACAATCTTTCTTTATACGTGGGCTGAGGTTAGCCCACATGATTTCGTCGTAGGGTGTCAGCGAGAATAGTATCAATAGCATGGTCTTCCACCGCATCCATTGCACAATTCTCCTCATCCATCCTATAATCATCCTCATCCATTCTACATGACATCGTCACACAACAATTAGCAAGGTCAAACAAATTTAAATTACTCAAAGTCCCCACAATATGGTTTTGCTCCACATACAACGATATAATGAAGTACACAAACAACAAAATCATAAAGCCATCCAACGTACATGACATCCAGAACAAAGAAAGTAACATGTCCATGACCACCTAATGCTAACACAAACAACTTATTAGAAGAAGTACGCACAAGAAAACTAAGACATTCATACTCCACTCAGCATACACCATCAGATCCAGAATCCTCTTGATGCCACGTATCTAACCACAAACTCATCATCCAAATCCAAGGAAATACTTTCACACTCCATATGAAATCCAATGCCATGGCAGAAATTTGGGGATGTTGCTTCAGTCGTGCCTGCAACTGCTTCGTAAGGGATGGTTGTTGCTTTGCCTCCTCCCTCATGCGGATAATAGTAAGGGCTTGGTGCACCTCTCATCTCTTGATGACCAGTTAAGAAGCTCTTGCCGTTTGCTGTCACTAGAAGTCCCGCCTTCACTTTTTCGCTTGCAAGAGCTGTGCACACTCTTAGGAGGAGATCGACTTTCCTCCACACGAAGGCATTTCATACGGGCATCGGATCCATCCTCATTTGCTTCGTCACTGTCACCTACATGTTCATCCATATCAAGCGCTTTCCCTGTTGACCGTTGGGTTTGATTGCTAGGAGAAGTAACCATCCCAGGAGCGAAACTTATTTCCCCAGTGGCTTGCTTCCTGTAGAATGCCGATTTCATCTTTTCCAAGTTCGCAGGCACTTTCTTCTGGAATGATTTATACTTCCCGCCATATCTCTGCACACCACCGCACACATGAATGTTTGACATTACAATTCCGAAAAATAAAGTCATGTATAATATTCATTGGAACATCATTTACCGGAAGGAAGTCTTGCCAAGTTGAATCGGACACAATCACAGCGTCGATTTTGTAATCAACACCCACCCCTGTTTTGCCTATAAGAAATTCCCAAGGTTCCAACTTCTTTCGTAAATCATTACAACGGTTTTTGATTTGAATGCTCTCCTTATTTATCCCTTCATTTTTCAACATCACTCTCACTAAACTCCACTCAAATTTAATTGCTCCTTGCGCTCTTTGTTCGATCAGAATAT
>JAKOGI010000098.1:1212500-1264975 GCA_029747015.1 Carnegiea gigantea | reverse complement strand
AGTGTACTGGGCCGGTGGAAAAAGACCGATAGGGATGCTCACAATAAATAAATAGACCAGTGAATAGGGTTTCTTTGTATCTCACAGTTACAGCATGTTTGATTTCTCAAGCCCACGAGCTCTCGCAGCCGCTGCTCCCTTTTCGCCTTCTTTCAGAACTACAGTCTTTCCACCACTCAGGGAGGATGAATTGCTTTTCTTTTAACTTGTTTGATTGCATGACTTTATGCCTCAAGATGCTGTAAATTTCTTTCACAACTGTCTGGAAAGCAGCCGCAATGTTCGATGAATCTAAAGCAGACATCCCAGATCTGTGTTTTAATCTCCTTTCCTTCAATATTCATTTTTTGGTGTTTGAAATTCTACTCCTATAGTCGACTTTAAGTCTGGATAGAACTCATCTCTAGCGAATCTTACTAGCATATTTGACTTCCCAACTGCCGAATCTCCGCAAGCCTTTTTGCCTCTTTTTTTTTTTTTTTTGGTTTTAGGGAAATCAAAACAAACACTCCATGGCTATGGCGGATGGCAAAACCGAGAATAGAAGAAGCTGACTTTGCGTTTGACAGAGGCTGAGAAATTTAATGACGAATTATTCCAAAGTGTTGTTCTGAGGAGAACTTTTCCGCTGATGTTCCTCTAACCCCGCTTTCTTTCGAGCCGTTCTTTGATATTATTTCGGTTTGCCCTCCCTCTTTTTTTTTTTTTTTTTTTCCCCTCTCTGTGTGTCTCTCTAGGTTTATCATTCGAATTGAAAACAGTTTCAACATTGAATTAGGGCTCACAACAAGGAGTATATCAATGGATCACCTAAATTACTAGAGACGTATCTGACTTTCAGGACTATGCGAGACCCCAATATTTGGATTAGTATTTTTGAAAAGGAGCACATCATTAATCAATAATCCTTCTAAGGCGATCATTCTCAAAGGCGACTTTGACTTGATTATCCACTAATCCTTTGAATAACTGACTTTTATTAATTTTCAGCATTTGGATGGCTTGCCCGGAAGGGTCCACCATAGGTCGCCTTCATTAACTTTTGACCTTTGAATGGCTGGTCTATAAGAGTCCATCATAGGTCGTCTTTATTATTTCGATCTTTGGATGGCTTGCCCGCAAGGGTCCACCATAGGTCGCCTTTGTTATTTTTCGACCTTTGGATAGTTTACCCGCAAGGGTCCACCATAGATCGTCTTTATTGTTTTCAGCATTTGGATGGCTTGCCTGCAAGGTCCACCATAGGTTGCTTTTATTATTTTTTGACCATTGAATGGCTTGCCCGCAAGGGTCCACCATAGGTCACCTTCATTAATTTTTGAGTTTTGGATAACTTGCCCGTAAGGGTCCACTATAGGCCGCATTTATTATTTTGACCTCTAGATGACTTGCCCGCAAGGGTCCACCATAGGTCGCCTCTATTATTTTTCGACCTTTGGATGACTTGTCCGCAAAGGTCCACCATAGGTCGCCTTTATTATTTTCGACTTTTTGATAGCTTGCCCGCATAGGTCCACCTTGGGTGACTTTCTCGAATGTTCTCACCTTTGGACGGCTTGCCCATATGGGTCCGCCTTGGGCAATTTTCTTAAATATGACTATGGAGGACACATCATTTTTGTCACCAACTTAATAAGAATGTCACGTGATTTGAAGGTGAAGGATGTTGACCTTAAGAAGACTCGTATGCTGCTGCCAACATGAATAAAGATCCAACAAGGAGGACGAGGTCATCTTGTCATTCCCATCTTGTAGGGTGACACTGCCAACTTATAGGAGAAGGCTTACATCACTGCTGATGTTGACTTGAAAGAAGAGGTTTACGACTTGAAGTGGAGGAGTATTCCATTGCCACAATCGCAAATTGGAAGGAGGATGCTCATGTCCATTGTCATCAACTTGAAGGAACCCTAAAAATCTTTGAGGACTTAGGAGTTTTTAATTTCGATGACCTGAGAGTCTTGAACTTGAAATACTTAGCTGTCCCTAATTTTGGTGACTTAAGAGTCTTTGTCTTCAATGAGTTGTAAGTCTTAAACTTTAAAGACTTAGGAGTCTTTACCCTGATTAAATTATGAGTCTTGAACTTGGGAGACTTGGGCGTCTTTGATTATAATGACTTGAGAGTTTTTATCTTTGATAACTTATGAATCTTTAACTGGGGAGTCTTTGATTGTGGTGACTTGAGAGTTCTGTAGATGACTTGACAATCTATGCTGACTTGACAGTCTAAAAGTTTGGACTTGGAAGTCTTAAGGGTGATTTGAGAGTCAAAATTATTACTTGTGGGTCTACGAAATTTGATGACTTAGGAGTCTTGGATGTGAATAACTTGATAGTCTCTTACTTTACTAACTTAGGAGTCTGAAACTTTGACGACTTGACAGTATGTGGCATCAATGACTTGAAGGCCTGCAAAGTTGACTTGAAGGTCTTTAATGACTTGAGAGTCAAGAATTTTGTTTGTGAGATTTGACGACTTGGGAGTCTTAAAAGTTTAACTTGGAAGTCCACGAGATTTGATGACTTCGGACTCTATTAAGCCGGACTTGGAAGTCCTCGAGTTTGGTGACTTGGGAGTCAGCCAGTATTGACTTGGAAGTCCGAGACTTTTACGACTTGGGAATCTTCGACATATGATGACTTCAAATGCAGGATTGGCTTTAGAGTCTTGCATGGTTGACTTCAGAGTCAGAGAATTCGATGATGTAGGTGTTTGTAGAGGCTGACTCAGAAGTCCTGGAGTTTGGATGACTTAAAAGTCTAACATAAATGACTTGAAAGTCTTCGAGTCTATGTAAGGAGTGACTTGAAAGTCTGTAAGTTCTTTAATGATATAGGAGTCCATAGGTTGACTTGGAAGTTTGCCCCCTAAACGCCAATTTCAAGTATACTTTTGCTGAAACATTTTCCAATATGATCTCGATAGACGATCAATCAGATTCTTCAGTGTCTTCTTCATCTAATGTGATTTTTTCTTCTTTCACAAGTTGCCGGACTTGTCTTATGAATACTTATCTATAGGATGACTGATGATCCTTTGATACTTGCAATATTTGGGATCATCCAATTTTTTCAGGATGCTTTGACTCTGAGAGTTCTATAAGCCCTTTCTCGAGAAGTTTGTCAAACATTTCTTGCACATCAGACTCAGAATAAGGGTGTTCTTTCTCTTTAGAGTCTTTAAGCATGGAACTTCTACTTCTTAAAGATGTCACTGATTCATCATTATTGAGCCGTCTTCCGTAGTAGGCAATTGTAAGCTCCATATCATGAGCTCGTGTTGCTAATTCTTGGAATGTTTTGGGCTTGTTTATTTGTAAGGCATAAAGTATATCCCAATCCATCCTTTGGGCACACACCTCAACGGCTGAAGCTTCTGATAGACGGTCCTTGCACTCCAAAGAGAGAGCACGCCAACGGTTAATGTAATCGATGACTGACTCGTTGTTCCATTACCTTGTTTTAGTCAACTCTGTTATACTGACTACACGGCAGGTGCGATAGAAGCGATTTAAGAACTCACTTTTCATTTACCCCCAACTATCAATGGACTCAGAGGCTATGTCTGTATACCAGTCAACTGCAATTACTTTAACGGATCGCACGAACTATTTCACCAATCGGTCTCCTTCAGTGCCAGCGTTACTGCAGGTTTCGATGAAGTGAGCGATGTGCTGCTTGGGACTACTCTTGCCGTCAAATTGGTTGAATTTGAGAGGTTGATATCCATGAGGCATACGAAGTGCATCGATCCTCTTTGTATAAGGTTTCTTATACAAGTGAGTTTTACCAGAATCACCTCCCAGATAGGCATTCACCACATCAGTTATCAAGTTTTGAATATGCTAAATAGACATCGATCCTAAAGAGTGATCCTTGTTTGCCTTGCGCTCATCGTCGGACTCCTCACTGTGACTAGACTCTTTGTTAGAATCTTCATTGCTTAAGCCTTTGTTGAAAGCTCCAGATGACTGCTTTTCCAACTTTTTTGTCAAGTCAACAATTTGTTTGTTTTGACGCTTGATTTGAGCATCCTTTTGTGCGCTTTCCTTTGAGTCCTTCTAGAGTTGCCTTCATATTTACCAATTCTTCCTCTAAGTTGATAACCTCTGTCACCACCACGCATGGCGATAGTATCAGAGGATTCAAATTCAACTTGTGAGAACGGTGAATCCCTTGGAGATGTTAGTGAAGCATCATATTCCTCGTCGAAAGGTTGGAAGATAGGATTGGTGTAGAATTGGAATTCATCTAGACCATAGGGTAGAGTCTTACTCATATTGAAGATGGCAAGAGGTTTTAGCTTCCACTTAGAAAGACAAGTAGTTTGATTGACTCCATTAGTAGACAAGTTGGAGCCAAATTTTTGAGTTTTGCGTGACTGCAAAGTTGGAGCCACGACTTGTTGCTTTAAGGTAATGAAGACAGCAACTTTGGTTATGCTCCTACTCATCACCCTGGTGCTTTGATTGCCAAATGTAATACTAGCCTTTGGGAATCCTTCGGATATAGCTTTGATAGTCTTCTTCTTTGAAGATTGAAGAATGGCGTTCTTGGGAGCTATTTCTTCTTTAAAAGAGTGTAGAACTTGTTCACTTGGAGAAAGACATGAGAGGCAGGGAAGTCTCACCGGGCGTGCCAAAAATTTGTAAACACAAAATTCTAGCCTAAAATAAATTAAGCCAGAAATTGAGCTGCAAATCGAATTTTTGTATTGATTTTGTATACAGGAAAAGAGGGTCGGTTAACTTGAATCTCGATCATGTTGATTGATTTGACTTTCTTTAAATAAATTTCAATGAATTTGATCTTGAGAGAGAGCCTAAGAGGCTTGATCTCAATTAAAACAAGTTTTCTTTGATCTTCGATAGCAGACGGCATATGCTTTGATTGTACTTGTTGTCTCCTTGAATAAATAAATCCTCAGATTCGATCTCCTTGAATAATCTTGAATAAATTTAGTCTCGAGAGAGGGCTTAATAGGCTTAATCTATGCCGAGCAAATAGTTTGATCTCTAAAATTAGACGGCACGTGTTTAGAGTGCTTGTCGTCTTCCTCCAGAGAGAATTTTTGAACTCCTTGAGTTCTTCTGAATGCCTCCTGAGTAGGATAAGTAGTAATCTATTCATACGGAAAGAATCCCCCCTTACTAGGATTTGCGACTTATTCGCCTTCTTGGACCGTTGATTGGGTTTTTAACTAAGTAGTCTATTTAATTAATGACTTAGTAGTGAGTTTGACCACTGACTTGACAATCATATGGGCTACTGCTTTATAGTAGATTGGAGCTCGGTTTAATAAATAAATTAAATCAATTGCATGGGATCACCAAAAATAATCACATTGAATTTATTTTTAACGTGGCACACATTATTAAATTTTTACTGTCTAAACTTGTAAGACAACATTTTTGAGGAAATAAAATGAGAAGCTAGCCATAAATTAAAATTCCACAACATCCATTTTTTTTTTTTTAAACCAAAGTACGTGGGAGAGCTGGAATCTTACAATTTAATTTGCACATTAAGCAGCACCAGAAGATTGGAATCCCATTCGAAGCCTTTTTCAAGCAGAAATTTGACCACAAAATTCGTGGACAAAAAGCAAGAGGTGCTTGTCCAGAATTGTTTTACTTTGTTCTCTCGTGGTCATTACCTCAGCTTTTCTTTTTTTTTCCCTTTTTTTTTTGGGTGGGTCTCTTGGGTGGGGGGATCATATGCTCTCATACTTCTTCATCGACGTCCTTTCGGATTCCAGATATACTCGGTGGATGGTTGAAAGGAACAAATTTTCGAGTTCACCATCAAGGCCTTTTCGCAAAGTCGTGGCTCTACAAAAAGGGATCAAATCAAAAGGAAAAGAGAACACAATCACTAACAATTAGTGCTTAAATTCAAAGGTGAGGTTATAGACTATTCGACTTTTGGAGCTTGATGAATCACCAAAACTTGTTTTTATCTTCTTCTTAGACCCTATTCTTTTCATCAGTAAATTCTAATTTATCAACTTTAACTCATTTTAACACACTTCTTTAATTTCAATCAAAAAATACCAAAATTCGACATAATTCAATCTACTTCAACCAACTGTAATTCACTATTTTAACCAATTTCATCACCTTATATAAAAAATATACCAACTTCAACTTACTTCAAGTCACTTTAACAAAAAAATATACACTTCAACCCACTTCCCAACCTCAATTTCCCAACGTGAAGAATAGGCCTTTAGTACACAAAACTATCGCCATAAGTCATAGATAATACATTATTGAGCTAGTTAAGATGTGGTACATCCGTACTTGGTTTGGCTTCTATTTTGAGGTCTGTTCAAATGTATTTTGACTTTTGGTAACTCCCCCAAGTAAATTTAGCCAAAGTCTTGATCTTAGTGCTAGTTCTATCTAAAGTAGCTAACTCTGTCAAAAATTAATTTCCAAACATATTTATTAGCGCTTGTATTGGTTGAAAGTTAAAATTGCCATTTTCATGATCTGTTGCCAAGGAATTTCATTTACAGCTTAGTTTCATATATTTTTAAAATTTGAAAATAAATATAGGACAACAGACTCATTCCAAAAATCTTTAAAATTGTTGCATCAAATTTAAATTCAATACCACAAATGTTGGACTTTTACACGTCCCATGCAACCCCCGCCCCCTTAAAGGGGAAAAAAAACACTATTTAAGGTTAAAGATATATATATATATATATATATATATATATATATATATATATATATATATATAGATATATATATATATATATATGCGCAATAATTCTTGATTTAGTTCCATTCTAATTTCACCATGTATGTTAATAAGTCTAGTATATACGTAAAACATCCAAGCCTAGTGGGCAACACCTCAACTAGAGCTTACCTTAATTACTCTCATAAACCAAGAAATTGTTAGAGTTTCTTCCTTAATTGATAGAAGTTATCAAAATTTAAAAAACAGTAAAAAAAAGAAAAGAAAAGGAGAGAGAGAGAAAGAGAGAGAAATAAATGAAGGAGACGTTCAAAACTTATTACTAAAATTAAGAAAGTTGATGCGTTTCCGTAGGAGAGAATTTTTCCATTGGTAATAGTTCTTCCAATGTCTCTTATAAATAGTGGATAACATTGTAGATGGAGACACACGAATTTTTATATGAAAAACCCTCCAAAATGAAGGTAAAATCTATGAGACCGTCAGTCCAAAAATATGTTTCCACTATTTTATAGTAGGATCACAAATACAACTCCTCTAGAAAATTTAGAGGCTATACTCTCAATGTCTCACCAACTCGGATGATATACAAAAATGACTCTCACCTAATTTTCACCTAATTTTGGTAGAACTCTCTCACCAATTTCTGGTGATTTCTCCCTCAAGTGTTTATCTCACTTGATTGTGTTTTATTTTCAACAGGACAGACATGCCACTATTTAGAAAAGACATTGGAAGAACTATTATCAATGAAAAATTCTCTCCTATGGAAACGTATCAACCTTCTTAATTCTAAGAATAAGTTTTGAACGTTTCCTTTCTTTATTTCTCTCTCTTTTTCTCTCTCTGCCTTCTTTTTTTAAAACTGTTTTTAATTTTGATAATTCCTACCAATTACGGAAGGAACTCTAACAATTCTCCTCCTTCCTGACTTAATTGGGGAACATCACATCGGCACTTTCGCAATAATTTTCAAACTTCTTGGTTGGTAGCACCTTGGTCACCATGTTTGACCAATTCTCATCAGCACAGACTTTCTCAAGCTATAGGAGCTTATCTTCTAATACTTCCCGTATTTAGTGATAGCGAATACCAATATATTTCGAACGGGAGTGGAAAGTGGAGTTCTGGGCTAAATGGATAGCACTGTGGCTATCACATCGCAACACATATTTGTATTGCTCATAGCCCAATTCTAATAGGAAATTTCTCATCTATATAATCTCCTTACATACTTTAGTGGCTGCAATATATTCAGCCTCAGTGGTTGACAAGGCAATGCATTTTTAAAGCTTAGATTGCCAAGGCGCTGTTGCCCCTGCAAAAGTAGTCAAACACTTACAAGTTGATTTTCAAGAATCGATATCACCGACTAGGTCAGCATCTGTGTAACCCATTAACATGGGCTTTCCTTTACCAAATCACAAACATTTCTTGGTTGTACCCCTAAGATATCTCAATATCCATTTCACCGCTGTCCAGTGTTCTTTTCCTGTATTAGTTAAGAACCGACTTACGATAACTACAACGTAAGCAATATCGGGCTAGTACATATCATAGCGTACATTAGTTTGCCAACAACAGAAGAATAAGGAACATTTTTCATTTCTGTTGTATCTTTCTCACTTGTTGGACTTTGCTTCATACTTAGCTTGAAATGTCCAGCAAGGAGCGTGCTAACAGGTTTGGCCTTACGCATGTTGAATCTTTCGAATAATTTTTCAGCATAACTCCCTTGGGATAACCATAATAATTTTTTTGATTTAAGAATGAGAGAGAAAAATTAAGAACAATTAAAAAAAAGGAAAGGAGAGAGAGAGAAAGAGATAGAAATAAAGAAATGAAATGTTCAAAACTTATTCCTAGAATTAAGAAAGCTAGTGCGTTTTCGTATAAGAGAAATTTTCATTGGTAATAGTTCTTCCAATGTCTCTTATAAATAGTGACATGTGTTTTCTTTTGAAAATAAAACACAATCAAGTGAGATAAACATTTGAGGGAGAAACCACCAGAAATTGTTGAGAGAGTTCCACCTAAATTAGGTGAGAGTCATTTTTATATACCATCCGAGTGGGTGCATGAGACATTGAGAGTATACCCTCTAAATTATCTAGAGGAGTTGCGTATATAATCCTACTATAAATTAGTGGAAGCATATTTTTGAACTGACGGTCTCATAGTTTTTACATTTGTTTTGTAGGGTTTTCCACATAAAAATTTGTGTGTCCCCATCTATAATATTTATTTATTTTTTATTGCCTTTCTTAATTGCACAAAGGGGGGAAAAATTTACCACCGTATTATTCCTCCTTTTTCCAACAGAAATGTCATCCCAATCTTATCTTTCTCCACATAGAAAAAGAGTAGAATGCAATTCGTAATGACTAAGCAAAAGAAGGACAATCTTTAGGATGCCTCTGGATGCATGGTTTCTCTAACAAGCATTTCTTGCTCTTTTAAATCTCTAGTTGGTCGATCGTACACATCTGTAAACATTTCTGAAACTGGGGGCTTCCCATTATGCTTTCTGCAGTTTGATCTGCTTGAATCATCTGCATTAAGAAAATTAAACTCGCATCATACACTTAATTGAACTCAAAGAAATTAATCAAGGTAGAAGATTTGATGAGATATTATTGTCTAGCCATGCATTAATATTGCCACCTCTTGCTTGATCGTGTTTTGCACCTCTTCTGCATGTTCTTCATTCCACGAACCATTTTTTTCAATCCATTTTCTGAATCTGGTGATGGGATTTTCCGCGATTTTCCAGTGTTCGATCTCTTCAACTGCCCTATATTCGGCCAAATCAACGTTCCTAGAGTGGTGCCCTACTCTATATGTTAGAGCCTGAAATAGTTTATTTCATTAATGTTTAGGTTAAAATCAAAACACTTTATCAAATTAAAACAAATTAAAATGCACCATAGAAAAACTCCCATTCAGAAACTTAATTTTGAAACCGAATTCCTTTCAATTTCAAAATACTTATTTTGCTATCTATTGCAGAAACTATTTTTATGGTTGCTTTATGATAATTACCACTAGAAACTGCATTTTCAACGACCACTATTTAATGACTAAACATAAAAGTTATCTTTAAATATTATTAATAATGACGAAAGTGTTTTGTTCTCGTTTAATTTCATCAAAAAATCATCATTAGACAACGAATAAAAAAGTATGTCGTTATTTTTTTTACAACTCATTTTAAGTTAGATAATCAGATGAGTCTATATTTAGGTCAAAATCAGGCTTAATAAAAACAGGAAGGATTTTGTGTTTGGGTATAAAGTTTGGATAAAAAATTTATAACTATATCTTTTTTTTTTTTCAAATACATTTGAATAACTGAATTGAATAAAATACCAACCATTCTAAGCATACCAACAAAATGGATCTGAAATTTTACAAGCATGATGTGCTATAAATGGAAGAAAAATATCACCATGAAAGTAAAATATTTTAATAATGAAAATTAAAGCGAAGAAATTATATATTAGTATATACTTTCCTTTTAATAAACAAATATATAGTTGGGAAGCATTGAAGGAATGACAATGCTATTATTCTCCGATACATGATATGGCATGCATCCCTTCCTACTCGAGGGAGTTTACTCCGCAGAGGTATGGATATTGATCCACTTTGCCATCATTGCAACATTGTTATTGAGGATGCAGAGCATCTATTTTTAAGGTGTTAGAATGCTCAACAACTTTGGCAATTAGCAAGCAGCCATAATTGAATCACTATGGACCTACCAGATAATCCTTAGTCAATGATTAAAAATTGGCTTTCCAATTTAAAGCAATCTACACCATCCATCGAGATGGAGAGAATTGCCGAACTCCTTTGAAGCATTTGGAAAACGCGGAATAATAAGATATTTCGTAATGAAACATTTGGTCCGGGTATCTCTCTTTTAAGAGCAAAACGAGCTAGCGCAGAATAACACATTGGACACAAACTAACACAAACACTTTTTCCATCCAAACCACATCATATATCCAGTAGCTGTAAGCAGATAAGGTGGATAACATAGAGTAAACCTCAAGGAGGACCCGTCAAGATCAACTTTGCGAGGTCTAAAAGTTCTCAAAGAGCAGCAGGAGGATTCGTTATCCGCGATTGGTAAGGGAGATTCATACAAGCTACAACATTCAACCTAGCTAGGAACAACCTTCTTATTAGTAGCAGAAGCAACAGTTATGCGTAATGGGACCAAAGCAGCCATACAAGCAGGTTTTACTGACATTCATGTTGAAGGCGACAACAAAATTCTCATCCAAGCAGTGCAAGGAGAAATTCAAATTCCATGGGAAATTCCAGTGCTAGCTCATGATATCACTATTTACTTTGATATGTTCAACAATATTGTTATTAATCATATTTTTAGGCAAGGTAACAGTGCAGTCGACTGGATGACTAAATTGGGATTATCACTTCATTCCACAAGTGTGTAGGATGTGGTCCCTCGTAGGAATTTTCGTCGTATCCTCTTCGAGTATAATTTAGGAAGAGCACTTGAGAGTAGGGCTTCCTAGATTGTATTTTTTACCATTCTTTTAAAAAAAAAAAAGGTGGAGTGGTTTTGGGGCTCTTTTTTATGAAATGAAAGGATGTTGATTGTTGAGAGCCAAAATGCCAAATAGACGTGGTAGATGCAGGAATGCCCAGCAATTTATCTGGCAACTGGATAAATTGATGTTTGGACGGTTGTAGTTCTCAGTCCCCAAATTAATATGATTAATTGATATTTCTACCACTCTTGCCTTAAATTATGGCCTATTCTTGTCATTGGTAAATTTTGCTCCTTTTTCTATTCTATTCTCTTCGAATCTAATCCTTTCCACTCTTTCTCATTTCTTCATATTCTTTGAAGATGGATACTACTCATTTCACTTCTTTTCACTCATTTCTACTTTTTCATATTCCTTCCAAAACCTTAATGTCAATACTCCCTTCCTTTTCGTAATCTCTCGCAATTGGTACATTGATATTAAGGTATTGGAAGGGACACTTTTACAACTTCTTTCAATTGGTACAATACTTTTACTGAGCAAATTAGACTCAAACTGACATTTTCAATGGTAGATACTTCTAATAAGTTGGGAAGCATTTTGATGAGTAACATGACTAACATTTTAGCGAGTTAACCAACACTCTTAGGGTTTGTTCTTTTCGTTGATAAATTCCATTTTACCAACTTCAACCAACTCTAATAAAAAAAATTTCAACTTCAACCTATCCCCTTCAAAATAGCAACCAACTTCTATCTATCATACGGGGGCAAAAAAAAACTCCTCCTTTCAACTGCAACCCACTTTCTTCGAACTTCAACCCACTTTCACTAACCTCTACCAACTCTAACCAGAAAAAAAAAAAAAAAAATCAACTTCTACCAATTTCAATAAACTTCATCTATTTTACTAACCTCTATTTCCCAACAAAAAGAACAGACCCTTAATGAGAAAACTATTAACACATGATAGGTAGGATGGATATAACTTATGTCCACTCGATCGTACCATATAAATTTGACAAGAAATCATGTCATACAATAATTTTTTTAATCTTATAACTAACTAGAAAATTAAATTTTTGTTATGGTGTTTTAAATGACATACAACTTATTTGAGAAGAGATCTTATATTTGAATTGCAGCAATCTTTTTATGATTTATTATATTATATCATAAATCTTTCTTAAATATGTGGCCATCAATTTAGACTTTTGGTTGGTATTATTTTTGAATAAATTTTCTATAAGAGCTGAACTTTTGCAAGAAGAAAACAAGAAAAAAAGTACGTAAAAGTACATCCAAAAATGTTAGTAAAGCAAGAAAAAGTAGGGGGCCGTTGAATTAAACCGGAGTGAAGACTAAAAACTCTTAAAAATATATGTAGAAAAATCAAACCGAAATGTACATAGGTCCAAACCAAACTGAACTGATTGTTTGTCCCCTTACATGCAGTTGTCATATCGCTCATCCGATTGTACAAATACAATTGTACAATCAAGCCCACAAATTGCCTCCACGTATAAAACACAAAGAAAATCGTCGGATTTCGACTCACTAAAAATGCCCTATAATTCACTAAGATATGTTGCTGTGCATCCAATTTCGCTCACTAAAAATAATGTATAGCTCACTAAAATATTTTAGTGGGTTGAGACACAATTTTAGTGAGCTAATACGTATTTTTAGTGAGCAGATATACCGAAACTAATGTATCTTATGTACCCAAGTTTCACTTAGTAAAAATGCTATATAACTTATTAAATGTGCTATTGTACTAAAAAAGTGTCATTGTGAATTTGAAACTCACTAAGTTATATTCTAGTTGTCTATATTTTTTTAGTAAGCTATGATATTTATTTACTAAGTTGGTATATTATACAACCGGTTTTCTAGAACCAATTGTACAATCGAATTTCAGCTCACTAAAAATGTATAGCTCACGACAATACTTAGTGAGTTGAGATACAGTTTTAGTGAGTTAATACATACTTTTAGTGAGCGGATAGATCAAATCAATGCATCTTATGTATCCTAGATTTCACTTAGTAAAAATACTATGAAACTTATTAAAATGTGCTATTGTACTAAAAAAAAGTGTTATTGTGCATCTGAAACTCACTAAACTATATTCTAGTTGTCTATATTTTTTTAGCGAGTTATGACATATATTTAGTGAGCTATGACATATATTTAGTGAGTTGGACTATATTTAATTAATTCACTACATTTCTATTATACTCACAAAATATAATACAAACACCCTTATGGCATAGTAAAAAATGATTGAACTGTAACATAACCCAAGAACTTCATAATATTATTTGCTGGCTATCTATACTATTCTTTTTAGTGAGATATGCTATTTATTTAGTGAGCTATGATAGATATTTGATGAGTTATAAAATATATTTTATGATCAATATGATTTAGCATGGAATACTAATCATTCATAATAAAAAAAGAATGAACAAACAATTTTAGTTGGCACATATAATTTTTTGTTCATATTCTAAGGTATGATATATTCGTCTTTTAGTGAGATATGACTTATATTTAGTGAGTTATGACATACTTTTAGTGAGTTGGACTATATTTGTATTATATAAACTAAATATGTATAATACGAATGCACTTATATCATAATAAAAAATAATATAAATATTTCTTACTAATATTGTATTGCTCATTAAATATTTTATATAGCTTACGAATGTGCCTTTACCTTTTGAAACACCAGTAGGATTACACAAAATTGTAACATAATAATCAACATCAATAGCCTCAGCAACAGAACGATCTAATGTAGATATGAAAAATGAAGTATCATCTGCAAAAACAATATAATTTTGTGGTGAGCTATAATGCATAATTGGTGAGCACAATCTTCATTCTAATGATCCAAATGCTTGTGTTAGTAAGCAGAAATGCTCTGTGGTGCAAGGCAATAGATTTTTTATAGTGAGCTATTATTTTCCCTATTATGCATAAGATTAATTATAGTGATTATATTTGGTAAGCAGAGCACTGATTTATGATTGCTGAATACAAGCTCAATACAAGTGAGCTAAATATATTTCTTTAGTGAGCCAACGATTATATTTAGTGAGCACATAGCTCATATTGGTGAGCTGTTGTTTCTCATATGTACATAGCAACAATGAAAATATCATCTGGAAAAACAACCATAACATTTGTGGTAAGCTATAATGTAATATCGGTGAGCACACAGGTCAATCCTAGTGAGCCAAACGTTTCTTTTAGTGAGCAAAAACTGCTCTGCAGCACAGGGTAACATATTTTTTATAGTGAGCTAAATGTATGCCTTTAGTGAGCCAACGACCATATTTGAGCAGATAACTCATAACGGTGAGCTATCGTTTCCCATATATCGCAAACCAAAATTTACATAATGCAATCCAGTTCAAAAAACTCGAAATTAAGTCATCAAAATGCAAAACTAACAAACACAGCTTCTAATCTCGAAAACAAAAACAGAGATCGAAAAAGTACTATCAAACTTGACGGACAATCCCCGTTTTATGAAGATTCAACATTAATAGCAACGTTAAGATCAAACCCAACCATTCAATAATTGCTGAACATTAAAGCAATCGAAGCAGCGAAGAGAATGAAAACCGCGATTTTAAAAAATTGAGGAGAATGAATTTTTTTTTAAAAAAAGCCTAGGGTTCAACAGTTGGATGACTCAAAATCGCTGTTGGTGAGCCTGGTGGACAATTGAGTTGTCTACCCAGTTGTACGTAATAATTTACGCCTTACATGTGATGTCCGAAAAATTTTTCGTAAGAATAACCAAAAAAAGATGAATTAGAGAAGTTAGTTTGGATGGAAATATGGATAAGGTTTATTCAGGTTTTGATAAGATACGGATTTCGTGTGCCTTAAATTCAGATAAAATATAGGCATGTGTATTTCGATTTTGCGGGTTTCAGGTCAACTCAATAGTTTTACAGTGTCTTTTTTTAATTATTTTTCTTTTTTCAAAATTAAAAATCAAGCATGTTTATTACTTAAAATAATCAGAATTAATAAAAAACATCGTAATTGTAATTCCTTAAAAAATTTGAAATATTCAAACTTTTTATTATGATAAGAACATCATGTATAGGTGCGCAAAGCGTTTGGCCACCTTTAAGTTGGGCGGGTCAGCCCATACATTAAAATAAGGACAATAATGGGTTGTGTCAGTTTGTCACTAATGGATCAGCCCATCTAAAGCAACTTAACCGGTTGAAGCGGTTCAACCCACTAATAACACATTTAATAATTCGATGTTTTGATTAACCAACATTTTATTAACGAATTAAGTACACTTTATTAAGAGGTTGACCGTAATACCAACACGGCTGACCCATTTCACCACCACTAGCATTGTAGTTAAAGGCAAATTAGAATGGAAACTAAACAACAAGGAATTAGAGATGTACAAGATATTATTTTTTGATTATCACATAAAAATTTAGATTTTTTTTATAGAGTAATTTGTCTAAAATAATATTAGACACATTCATTTCATTAAAAATATAATGGTATGACTTA
Source organism: Carnegiea gigantea (assembly GCA_029747015.1). Taxonomy (NCBI): domain Eukaryota; kingdom Viridiplantae; phylum Streptophyta; class Magnoliopsida; order Caryophyllales; family Cactaceae; genus Carnegiea; species Carnegiea gigantea. Next base: position 1,249,176 of record JAKOGI010000098.1, on the reverse strand, counting down.
GGATTTTTAGTATTTGGCTGATTTGTTTGATGTTCTTAATAGTAGATCATTACTTCACATCGTTTTATGCCCCTCTTTTTTAACTTTCAAATTTATAAGTTGTGTATAATGTTATTTTATGATATGGAGTTAAAAAAAATTAAGGGGGGGTGCTATTGTTTAATTTTTGAAGGGAAGCGATAGTTATATAATGTCTCTCTAAACAATTTGATATAATAAATAACCATTATCGTTAAGAGGATAAATAAAAGATAACTAAAGAACAAGAATATAATGTTCGGGTCAAGCGGACGGGTTTGGGTTCTGATCGGGTTTGACCTACTAATTTGCGAGTTTTTCGGATTCGATTTATTACAAGTTCAAGTCGAGAAAATCGTGTTGAAAACTCAAAATTTTTTGGTGGATTTTTGGAACAGGTCTAGATGAGATGCAAATTTGAATAAATGATACTATAATACCTGCAACTCTAATGCCACAATAAAAACCCAAAATTTCTTGTAGAGGAATGTTGTAAGCCTGTAACTATATGCTTTAGGGTGATGATATATGTCATGCTGTAAGGCATCTCTTTAAGTAACTTGCATTGACCAAAACTAACATGTTAAAATCAATAAATTTTCAATGATTATATTTAGTTACAAATTGCAAAGCTCTAGTATTCGCCGTTTATCCCAACGGATTCAAAATGACACCTTAATTGAATCAAACATCTCCATACAATCATATGGTATGTGAAATTTTCTAATTGTAGAAAATAATCGATTAAACGATGATTTTGTACAATTCATAATCATAACAACCTTACAATATTCAATAACATCAATTAAAAATTTAATAAATGATAATATTACTTTTGAATCCAAAGAAAACACTTAAGAAGTATCTTGGAGTGAGAATTTATCATTTTGCTATGCTTTATATTCAAGAAATGCCAGAGGATTTGACTTTAATTGATCATAAGATGGATCACATCCAACTAATCAAAATAAACCGATTGTAAACTTACAGAGTCATCAGCGGATATTTCTCTTGAAGTTAATTCCAAACTTTCCTTGGATCAAGTAAGAAGAAACTCAGGGACATTGGCAGGAACATTCATCGTCATCCAAATTGCTTAGCGTTGCACCCGTTTCATACGCACCAACAACTTATTGCAAACTGGGGGGCGGAATAAGAAGAAGGTTGCGGATAGTGTAGCAGTAAGATGGACAATGAGGCGGGTACTCATCCGATTAAGCGGGTCGGCTCGTTTGAACTTCGGGTCAAGAATGGATCGGGTTAATGACGGGCCGGCCCATTAAAGTATATTAACGGGTTGGACCTTTTCAACCTACCTGTCATACTAATTTACATGCTGCAATTAGCTAAACTTATTACCAACACTTCATACATAATAATAGTTATTATACATAGTTTTTTGTGTAAGTTTGTCCCATTTTAAAACGGATCAAAAGCGCATTGTCTATGGGCCGACTCGACCCATTTATTTACATAAAAAGCCTGGCCTGGCCCAAATTGTTAATGGGCTAGCTATGATCCAATTCGATCCACTTTATAAACATGCTGACTCTAATCCGACCTGACCTGATTCATTGTCCATCCCTATATAGTAAAGTGTCACAGAAAACATGGCAAGATTCAGTAGTCATAGTTGAGAACTCATTGTTTTGACCAATGCATTCTAAGTTGACATCATGACACATCAGGCTGGCAAGTGTGGTGCTCTTTAATTTGTTGCTGACAGTGTACCACTTTGCTTGTACTTACATATGACTATGGTTATGTGCAGTGGTGGAGTCAGAAATTTCGAAGAGGAGTATCAAAGTTGATAGTACACAATATTAATTCTACAATAGTTATACACTAAAATTAAATAACTGTTATATTATATCTGATTTAATTGTCTTCGATGAGACCTCATATTTTAAAAGCGATACAAGATATAATCAATCGATAGACTTTCTGATACAGGAAAAACCATCGATTTCCCAAATCTATTAGCAGGAGAAATACAAGCCTGGAAGAAAGGGGCTCTACCTCTTAGTGGGCTACCCAGGAAAAAGTTCGATCTAAGCCCACCAAAGGTAAGATGCATGTGAAATGTCCGCTTTACCCTTAGCTACAGCCCCTTTATAAATACCCACATACCAGATGCAAACAAGTGAACAACTCGAACATAAATTCAGACTCTGACGCACCAGGTGTTAAAGGTTTCCCTTTCGACAAGAGTTCACCTTTCCTGAGAAAGATCGGGACTTTATTTCGTTTTGACCGAACACTTTTTTAAGTGAACCTATCGCTGACTTGAGCGTCGAAAGGGCGTTCTTCAGATCTAACATGCGGGGCGGTACCTTTTTACAAGACAAAGTGAGGAAGAAAGGGACCCAGGCCTAGGGCATTCGCCATCACGTAAGCCCGTTCTTTTCCATGTTAGCCTCGAAGAAAACTATGTGCAGAGACAAATTGGAGTCATCTGTGGGGAAGAACGGTGTATGATGGTAGTAAGAGGCACTACTCAAGCTCGATATAGAAGAGATAAGAACCCCATGGTTGACATACCCGAGGCTCATGAGGTACATGACGCCTTTGAGAGTCCTTGGACAACTCCCAGCCCAGTTGGTCAGCAGCCGCTCGAGCAAGAGGCATATGTCACTGTGGACGCCCTAAAGAATTACATGACCACTATGACGGACACCCTACTACAGCATGTGGCTGAGCAAGTGAAGAAGACAATGGAGGCCGCAAGTTCTATGAGGCCGCTTCCTATGTTTGAGCATGAGGCACACACACGATGGCGAGCCCTCTTCTCGACAGGACCGTCTTGGGCCTCACCGTGAGGGGCAGGAGCCCCGTGGCATCGCTCGGCCTCTTGCCAGTGAACAGCCTCACTCCCAGCACCGTGACTGCACCACTGGAGGTGACGCATGGCAAATAATCCGAGCATGATAGGCCCTGCACAAGGCATAAGCTGACATAGCACTGTCCAGGAACCCTAACTCCGTACGCTACCTATTTCCAGCGTATAGCCTACTTGAAGAGCAGGAGCAGACCTCACGGACCCGTGAGGAACCCTAAAGAAAAGGATATTCCCAAGAGCGACCTGTAGCTTGGGAGTGCATGCGCAAGCCCCCAACGCGCGAACCCCTTTTTCATGGCCAAGAGCTGACTAGGGTCAGCCGCTCGTGGTGCAGCGCACCAAAGAAAGATGACCAACATCGGAGTCCCTCACTAGATGAGGTGCGGAGGAAGCCATCAACTAATCATTAAATTGTCTGGAACGGCCGCACATCCTGGTTTGGTGCTGTTCGCTATACCCTTCAGCTTCAACAATGAGGTCATGAATGCCACGAGGTTGAGGAAGGTGAAGATGCCGAATTTGAAGCTGTATGATGGGACTGCCGATTTTGAAGAACACTTGGGGTACAAAGCTCATATGTACATCCAGGACGTAGATAATGCGGCCTATTGTCGATACTTCCCAGCCACCCTAAATGAAGTGGCACAAGCTTGGTTCAACAACCTTGCTCCTGTAAGTGTTACCTATTTCCAGGACTTGTCAGACTGATTTGTGAGTCAATTCAGCACCAGGCGCAAGGAAGCACAGACCAACATCCACTTATTCAAAATCAAGCAAGGCCCGAACAAATCGATGGCTGATCTCGTGAAAAGGTTTCATCAGAAGGCCATCCTCATCCCAGATCTAGAAGATGGGGTCGCCATTGGTTTTTTTTCTTACAAATTTATTTTTCTAATTTTCAAATTTTTTTTCCTTGATTTTTTTCAAAGAAATACAAAATACTTAGTCAAACCAATTGAGAAAAACCCAACATTGGGCGCTAGTCCCTGGCAACAGCGTCAAAAACTTGATAGGGCCGCAAGTGCACGGTGGCATTGTAGCAGATCAAGGTCGATCCCACAGAGACTACATTGATTTATCGGATCATGTTCCTTCAAGATAGGGTAAGCGAATCAAAATTTAATATTGAAATTAAACTAATCAACTATCTAATCCAACAGAGAAGTAATAATTAGAATTAAGAAAAATAAGCAATCACCTGATCCATGCATCAATCAAGCACTTCTTCCTTGATTGGTTGTTTTAAAACTGATAATCAAAGTATCACAACCCTCTTTCAAGATGAAGTGAGATACCTAAATCTAACCAATTACCATTTCTGAAGGGTTCTTGATTTGTTTAGATTTATTAAGCATGCGATTATCATATTCGTGGTTTCTCAATTGGTGTGCTTTCTCAAGACTCCACACAATCAAATCAAATTCTAGGATTCTAGTATCAGATTTTACGTTTCTATTCTTCATCTAATACCCAAAACATGCAAGAAAGCGATCAAATGCCTCACAAGACAATAAAGTTCTAGAATTCGATAAAACAGTCCAACAAATTACAAATACCAAATGATATCAACACAAGATCAAGAAATTAACAAATGTTTACATAAATCCAAAATCAAACAACAAAGATAATCAAAATTACAAAACATAAATCTAAATTTAGAGAAGAGAAGAGAAGAGAAAAGAAATGCTCTGCCAAGATTGTGCTTGAGTCGTTGTGCAAATCCGGAATGGCATCCTTGCAAATTTTTACTTCAACTTACTTACTCTCCCTCTAATCTCATCTATATTCTAATCTAATTGATAAAATTGGAGAGAGGAAATGGAATGATGGGATGATGGTTTTGTGCTTTCTGCTGCGAAAATGACCTTATTTATAGAGAAATACAATCAACCTCAGCCAATACAATGAGGAAAAATGAACAGGCTAGCAGTTATGCCTCCACCACAGACCGTGACATCCACCACGGCCATACTGTAGTTCTTGCTGGATCCAAAATCTTCTACTCTTCTTTTACTCCATGGGCATAGGACTTGGAGTATCTCCATGTTCGCCCATATGCCGTCAAATGAAGGTCAATTACTCGGTCAAATAGCCTAAAATCCTGCAAAAGTCACCAAAGAATCATACCCAAGCATAAAACTAGAATAGGAATATAAATTATACCATATAGCACTCAATTCTCCCTAAAAATGCAACAAAATGACCTCAAAATAATGTGCATTTTAAGCACTTATCATAGACTCCGTGAAATCTTACTCGAATCCACAACTGGTTGTCAGCTAACTTAAAGGTGAATACGAAACTAAGGATGAGAAGACCATGGCTGCCTATGTCCGTTGGGTTAGAGAAGCCATCAAATGCTTAAAGAAATTCTCAATCGTCCATATCCCTTGGTCTGAGAATCACCATGCCGATGCGTTGTCCAAGCTTGTTCTTCGGTGGATGGAAAGTCAAAGAGAATTCAGTGGGAAACGCTGATAGAGAGAAGCATCGAGCCCAGAGATGTATGTGGCTTGATCAAAATTCCACTCGGATGGACCCTATCATGGCATATTTGACCAATGGAACACTCCTATCAGACATTAGGGAGGCAGAGTGCATAAAGAAAAGGGCTAAGTGGTTCATTCTATATAAAGGAATCCTGTATAAACGATCCTGCACTCGACCCTTGCTGCGCTATGCGACGCCTGAAATGGGAGAGAAAATCCTTGAAGAAGGCCATGAAGGAGTGTGCAGCTTGCATTTTGGGGGATGTGCACTCATGATTGCTATTCTGCACATTGGCTACTATTAGCCGTCTTTAAGGGAGGACACCATGAACTTAGCAACTAAATGCAACAAGTGCCAGAGGTTCTCACCGGTATGAAGAAAGCTCTCCACCCTACTCACCCTCCACCTCAGCTCTATATCCTTCGCTAAGTAAGGCATGGACGTTTTAGGTTTATTCCCCATGGCCATCGACTAGCGCAAGTACCGCTTAATGGCTATGGATTACTTCACCAAATGCTTAGAAGCCGAAGTCGCGGCCTCCATCACTGCAGTCGAGGTACGAAAGTTCATATTGCGGAATACCATCACCAGATTTGGGGTACCATGGGAAATGATCTTCAATAGTGACTGACAATTTGACACATAAGGTTGAGGACTACCTCTAAGACTTCGGGTGTCAGCCTAAGTTCACCGTGGTTGTGCATTCGCGGATAAATGGCCAAGCTAAAGCAGCGAACAAAGTGATCTTGCATGGCTTACAGAAGAAGCTCAATAGTGCCAAAGGGAAGTAGGCTAACAAGCTACCCGGTGTATTACGATCTACTCGCACCACGGAGAAAACCGCTGCAAGAGAAATACCTTTTATGCCCACCTATGGGTCAAAGTTGTCCTCCCGATCGAGGTGGCCCTTTGCACACATCGCCTCACCATGTTTAAGGAATCTCTTAACAACTCGACGTTAAGAAATTCACTAGACTTGCTGCCATCCGTACGAGGAGCACATATATTAGGGAGGCCCTATATGAGCTATGAACTGCTCGCCTTCATAGCCGGTGGGTAAGAGAGTAATCCATTAAGTCAGGTGATCTTGTGCTTCATTGAATTGAAGCGGTGGCCAAGTCAAACGAGCATGGAAAGCTCAGTACAGACTAGAAAGGCCCATATGTACGAGGAGCACATATATTGGGGAGGCCCTATATAAGCTACGAACTGCCCGCCTTCATAGCTAATGGGTAAGAGACTAATCCATCAAGTTAGGTGATCTTGTGCTTAGTTAAACCGAAGCAGTGGCCAAGTCAAACTAGCATGGAAAGCTCAGTGCACACTGGGAAAGCCCATATGCAGTTGCAGAGCAAGTCCGTCCCAAAACATATCGCCTACTCACACTGCAGGGCAAGCGCATTCCACGAGCATTGCACAGCAACAACCTACGAAAGTATTACACATGATGCCCACCAAGCCCAGGTGCCGCGCACCCTAGTGTATTATTCCTGTCTTCTTATAAGCCATGTAGTGTTGGATCCATGTGTTCACACAGCTAAATTTAATGAGAATGTGCTTCGTTTGATCACACCAATGTTATTGTTCCCAAAGGCACGACCTATGGCCATTTGCTACACCTTTAGTCCCCAAGGGGCTAAGGGTCAAACAACGCAGTCTATAGTCATTTACTACACCTTTAGCCCCAAGGGACTAAGGGTCCAATGGCACGGCTTATGGTCATTCGCCACACATTTAGCCCCTGAAGGTCTAGGGGTCCAAAGGAATAGCCTATGGCCATGCAATACACCTTAGCACCTAAGGGCCTAAGGGTCCATAGGCACGACCCATATCCGTTCGTGACACCTTTTGCCCCAAAAGGGCTATGGATCTAGAGGCACGACCTATGGCTGTCTACTACGCCTTTAGGCCCCAATGGGCCAGGGGTCTAGAGGCACGCCCATAAGCCGGCAAGGGGCTAAGGGTCCAGAGGCACAACCTATGGTCGTTCGCTACATTGTTAGCCCTCAAGAGGTTAAGGATCCAAAGGCATGGCCTATGACCATTCGCTACACCTTTAGGGTCCAAAGGCATGGCCTATGCTCGTTTGCGACACCATTAGCCCCCAAGGGGCTAAGGGTCCAAAGGCAGGATATAATTTTCGAAAGTAAAATTTATAGTCGCAAGCATATAATTTTCGCTGTAGTACATGAAGGTCCTCTCCTCAGGGATGTTGGGTGAAATTAGGTTGTGGTCAACTAAATTATTCTAAGCAAAATTAAACTCTCCTAACAATAATTAACTATTTATTTTATCTCATTTTCACACTTTTTTAAAATAGCAATTAAATAAAGGAGGTATTCAAGCAAAATAAGAACGGTTCAAAGCTAAGTACCCCTATACCCTACTCCAAGCATACAAATCTACGTCATTGACATTAATTAGATTAAAAAAATAATAACGAAATAAAATAAAACTAAAGGAATGAACATCCACTCATTCAAATTACTGAATTAGGACGAACCCTTATATCTAACTTTGTCATCTACCAAGCCATACTAACACTTTTTAGTTCCCAAATATCAAAATATGCATTCTACTTTAGCAAGATGAGCAAAGAGGGATAGAAAACTACCTGTACAAGGAGCCAAAGCAACACAATCTATTCGATTCGAAATCAGAAGGGTAACATTTCCAAAATCAAAGCTAATCCTAAATAAACGGAAACCAAACTAATCTAGAAATGAAAAATGAAGGGCATGAATGAGGAAGAGCCACAGTTGTGAATGTCCTAGCTCAGCTATGGGCTCAATCCAACAGCCCCATCTTCCACATTCAGACATCGTGGTCTTGCACATCAAAATCCAAGCCAAAAAGGTAAATGCTTTGACCCTAAAATCGAAGAAATAGAAACGGAGAAGATGACCTTGGGAAAGAAAGGTTCGAATTCATCCCAAAGTCAGGTTGCAAACGGCTTCAAGCGTGCCTTATGGATAAACTTACAAAAGGGATTCAAGATGGGTTACCATGGTGTATGTTGTTCGCAGATGACATTATTCTTATTGATGTAACCAGAGAGGGAGTTAACGATAAGTTGGAGCGATGGAGGCATATACTGGAGTCTAGAGATTTTAGAGTAAGTAGATCGAAAATGAGGTACCTACATTGCTGTTTCAGTGGTAGGGAAACTGGGAGGGGAGAAATCACCATTGAAGGGATGGCGATACCAAATGTCGAGAAGTTTAAATATCTAGGCTCGATCATTCAGCAGAAAAGGGATATTAACAAAAATATTAACCAGCGCATAAAAGCGGGTTGGATTAAATGGAAGTACGCTTTAGGTGTGCTGTGTGATAAGAGAATGCCTGTAGGAGTAAAAGGCAAAGTCTACCGTATGATAGTTAGACCTGCTGTTTTGTATGGGGCGGAGTGTTGGTCTATAAAAAAGACGCAGGTCCAAAAGTTAATAGTAGCAGAGATGAGGATGATTGGATAAATTTGTAGTTATACAAGAATGGATAAAATTAGAAATGGAGTACTTAGAGACTTAGTTAAAGTAGCTCCTATCGAAGATAAGATAAGATAAACAAGACTCAGATGGCTCGGTCATGTGAAAAGAATGAGTGTGGACGCTCCAGTGAGGAGATGTGAGAGGGTTAACATCCCCGAAGGGAAAAGAGGGAGGGGCGACCACAAAAGAATTTGGACGAGGTGATTAGAGATGACTTGAAAGTTGTCAGGCTGACGGAGGATATGGCTCAGGATAGGAGCCTATGGCGGGATTGGATTAAGATCTTAGATCGCAGAGAGGTGGCTTCATAGTTATCTTTCGCTTGCGGTAGGGTAGGTTTGGTTGTTATTTTCCGAATATTGTGTTTATATGCAGGTAGTACTTGTATTTGAGGAGAAGCATTGTTTGCCTACATCTGTTGGCTAAGATATGGTATCTTCCTCTACTTTGTTGTACTAATGTTTACATAATTATTGCCCTTGATTTAGTACTCCTTAGTACAATTTCTTGATGCTTATTCTTAGTTTTACTCCATAAAATGTGTTCACAAAATCGTTCTTTTATAAAATGTTTTCACAAAATCCTTCACCTATAAAATATTTTCACGAAATCTTGTTTTGTAGGTCTCTTGGAATCAGCCTCTCAACGGGCAGCCATGCCGGTTGAGGTAAGGTTGCCTACATCTGGATCTTCCCAAACCCCGCGAAAGCGGAACCCACACTGGAAGGTTGTGTTGTTGTTGTTGAATGGAGCTTGAATGTTGGTAACTGTGTCATAGAGCTTTGGCTTAACAAAATAAAATGAACAACTACACTGATCCACTCAGCTCAGCACATTTACAATGCTTGTGGCAACAGCTAGCTCAAATGTGTAGTTTATTAAACAATAATTCTTAACCTTCAAGTTACAAAAATTATTCGCACAACATTAAAAGTATGTGAAAGGCTCTTCAATTATTTTCTTTGATCTATTGTGAATGTGAAAGCTAAAAACAAAAACAAAGTTAAAAATAAAGACAGGACCCTCTAACCCTAATTGTTCGGCGCTGAATGCAAAGAAACCTCTTGCTCGACCAGTGATACCTATTTTGGATATATCTCCTCGGCAAAGAGCAGAATGCCCAATAAAGAATAGAAAATAAATCGAATAAGATGAAATGTGTACACAGAAATTTGCACACCATCCGCTCCATGTTTCACGTGTTGGTGAAGCGCATAAACTGTATTACAAATATCATCGAGTATGCCAAAACCTCTTGCAAGACAAATCAATGGATCTCAAAACAAACATGTACACACATAACACATCACACACAAGCACACACGCGCACACACGCACACATGCACACATACGGTGGCTCATTTAACAGAACTTCGATTCCGTATGTCAAATATTAGTGATACTCGACCTACAATACAAATGGTTATTAAGCAAACCGAATCATGCAAAAAGAAACCACCAAATGCTTGTGACAATGAACCAAGTCAATACCAATTTTACAGAACAACCCCCCCCCCAAAAAAAAAAGACAAATGCATATTTTTAACTATTATTTAGATTTCATCACCTTAATGGTATTTCATATATCAGAGAAATAGGTGACACACCTGCTTTTGGGATGTATGTGCATGAATTTAAATATACCTAAGCCAATGAGTAGTCTCAGTATTCCTCGCCGGCGGATAAATTCCCACTTCATTTGGATAACACAAACAACTGAACTGTAACTTCTGAGCACATCAGAAAAACATTTCTGGCAATTAGCCTTGTTAGAAACACTTGTTGCTTCATATTCCTGCTTGGGCTTGCAGAAATTGTTGCCAATGCCTTCCGCCCTTCTGGTACAACCGAACCCTTTGCTCTGATAAGACAGCTTTCTAGAACGAGTAACTCTTGAATTACAGTCAATGACACGGCTGCTGCCAGGCGCCACAAATTCCGACACTTTCTTCATCTTCGTAGACCTTTTAGCTTCCCTTTCAGTCGTTGTCTTATAAGGTTTTGCTGGATAGCCAACACCCAACAAAGCTGCAGCGTCATTAATCTTAGTCTCCCACCTAAAACCAGATCCTTCATCCATCACAACTTTATCTTGGAGCATACTGTGGCCTGAATTAACTTCCTCAAGCCAAACAGCAAGATCGTCCTGGTCAATTGAAATTAGCTTTTTAATGAAGAACTCATATAGATTTCCTGCAGCACAATCAACAGGCTTTCTATACAGGTTGCCACTTTTTTTGTACAAGTTGCCAAGCTGCTCCATGATAGCACTTTCCAGCATTATCAAGCACCTCGAGCAGGTGATAAAGTTCCTTTCGGCAGTTAAAACTTTCTTGGCAGTCCCCACTTCCATGTTTGCTACATCCAACAGGAACTTTCCTAATTTTATTTTCCCTGTATTATATTGACCATAAAACAAAATTGAACACATCAACTCAGAGAATTGTGACTAATTCTAAACATAAAGGACAGAAACAGCATGGGTTCAACGCCGTGCCTAAGCATGAGAAGAAGGCAACAATGAACGGAGGCAACAATGAACGGAGGCAATCCCTGTGAAAAAGAGATACGCTTGCCCAGGTTGAAATGCTTTTCTGCATCAGCCACATTTCCAAGTGCTTCATGGATAATACCAACCTAGAATCCATTTTGTAGCCAAATATACTAATAAGATATTTATAGTTCGAATACCAAGATGCAATTTCAAACACCACATAAGATGAAAATATATAACGGTTTGCAACCTGCATAGTGCTTTCAAGATAACACCAGAGCACATTCGATTGAGTGAGAATGAAGCCCTTTGAATTCGGTGAAATGGCCTTGCTGGGCCAAGCTCTGATTGCAATTCTATTTAAGACTGCGGTGTTGATAGTTTCCTTGTCTTCATCTTGCTTTCCTTCACAGCACTGAGTCGAGAAAGAAAAATGCTCTAGCAGTCGATGAGCTTCTTGGGCACAAGACAGAGCCTACAATGAAAAAAGATGCAAACAGTAAATTGCCTACTGGCCTCCGGAAAAATGCATCACCAAATATTTTTATTTTTACTAATCTTATTAAGAGACTAAATACCTCTGTTTACCAACATAAGTGTGCACATCACGTGCGAATTTCGTTCTTAAAAGCTAACATGAGGGAGAGACTACTACTATGAATAATAAGGGCATTTTCTTCCTTTTATATATATGAATAGCAAAACAAAGGTGTTTTTACTGTGCACTCTTTTTTTTAGGGGTATATTGTGACATGTCGTCCCTTCTATTTTTTTTATGTTGGTTGGGCGTGAGGAGGAGAGGTCTAAACTCTCAACGTAGGCTTAGTTTGAAAAAGCTTGCAGCACATCAGGGTCTGCAGACATCGGCCTCAAGGCGAAGACACACGCATTAGGGATGCGAGATGCACTTTTACCCAAAAATGCTTAAAATTGATCCCAAAGATATATTTTGGCAAAAATTTGCATACTATAGATTTTTTAAAAGCTACTTAATTAGATACGACCAACAGGAAGGAAAGAAACGGATGATTCATTCGATAGAAAAGAAAAGGAAAAAAAGTTTACTCTTTTCAAAATAATGGTTAAAAGAAAAAGGAAAGTGTATGCTTAAATTAGGGCCATAGCGGATTCCTCATAAGTGAAATAATACATAAAGAAAATAATACTTTATTCCTTCAAAACTGAGGGCCTATTCATTTCAGCATTTAAAATTAGGGTTAACATTTAATAGCGTTTTGCAAATGGTTACCACTGTTAATCGTTACGAATAATAGTTAGTGGTAACCAGCATTCATCAGCGGTTAGTGGCGGTTAGGAATAGTGTTTAAAAATAGCATATAATGGTCAGTCAGCATTTACCGGCGGTTAGGATTAGTGGTTAATAACTAGTAGCGTCTGCGAGTGATTAGAAGTGGTAATCGGCTACCAAATGCTTTTTAAACGCTAAAAACAAAAAGACCTTGGAAGATCTAAGTTGCTCGGCCCAAACAAGAAAAAATAAAGTAAAATGTACAACGGAAATGGAAAATTTATGCCTAATTCAAGGCTGCTTTTTCCAATTTCCTATTTTTCCCGCTTCCTACGTCCAACCTAGCTAAATTTGATCAAATTGAGGGTTGACTGCATCCAACCTAACTAAACTTGATCAAACTGAGGGTTGGAGCAGGTTGACTGTTCAGCCATGATGGTCGACAGGTTGAATTTTCTCAACCCTAACCCTACCCAACAGTCATGGAGGTCAGCATACCCCCGACCTTGCCTGTATCTTCGGGTAATCGAGTCACACCCAGTTCTCAAATGTTCCCTATAAAAAATGAGAATTTTCACTAAGTTTCATTGGTATCATAAAGTTTAACATTAAACATCCTTTCAAATGCAAAGCCACGTGATAATAGAATATTCCAACGAAAAGTATCATAATTACCGCAAACTTCTAATGCATAATTTAATATTTATAACAATTAGTTCACTAAAATAACTACCCCACACATCAAAAAGGGAGCGTGAGAGGCAAGGTTTGACAACTAATGAGATCTAGAGAGGGGGGGTGAGAGGGGCTAGGAGTACTGGAAGAGGCAAGAACCTAGAAAGCGAAAAGGCCCTGAATAAATAAAACCAAAAGTCTTTGGTTTTTATTTTAAATCTATTTTTTTAGGTGAAGATCAGCGGATCAAGTCAGATGGTCAAAACTTCTATTTGACCTCGTCACAGTCGGGCACCCTCCATTTGAAGGTTGGAGTCGGTCGGAGGCAAAAAAAACCAACCCTAACTTTCATTTTTTAGGGTCGGGCTAGGGCAGGTCGGGCAGGGCCCTGATTCGTTAATCAAGCAACCCCAGCTGAAAAGAATCCCACAACCACTGTAGAGTGTCGACCAATGCCGCAGCAACAGGGAGAAGGGTAAATGGCCTTCTATGTCCCTAATAGGTCAAGGTCCAACAACCCCCTCCCCTAATGGAACCAAAAAAGAGAGTTCAAAATTTGGGGCGTCTATGCTAGGATTCATGAATTTTAAGATTGATTTTCATGCAATTGAATGAGGGGTTCGACTCAAAATGCAATTTTATGGCTCGGAAATTTTGCCATTTTCACAATCACAAGCGCCCTACTTTCTATCCTCTCACTTTGCCCTTTGAAAACTGCATAAGGTGCTAAATCCATTCGCCTCACGCCTCCTCTGAGGCGCAAACTTGGGGTTGCCTTATGGAGTTGCTCCGCCAAAGGTACTTTGAGGCGCTAGGCTGATCATCTCTCACTTAAGCGTGCCTTGCACGCGCTTTTTAAAGCTAAGAATGTATGTTTTGTCAATGCTATTAAACTGCTATCTTTTTATTTCCAAAATTTATTTATCCTTGGTGTACAATGGATCATCAACGTAATAAATTGCACCAATTCGGGTGCACTAAGAAACTCTCACACAAATAAGAGGATACTCACAAATATTCTCAAAACTGAATTCAATTTCATTCAAGTCTGTCTTTCCTCAATGTACGAGAAGGTTTATATAGAAATTATTACAACTGAAGAATGATAGAAAATATTCTTGAAGATAACAAAAGCTAAAATATGCTAGGAAATAAAATAAGACTAAGATTAGCATTCTAAAAGAGAATCCCTAAATTTCAAAATCTCATACGCTTCATAGAATACACACTACAATAAAATTGCGTAAGAGATGCTGCACCACTTTACTTTTAGATCCTACCACTAATATGTTTTATTGCTATACTATTGCGAAGAGGATAGTTAAATGATTTCAATTTATATAAAAGTACAACAATTATGTTTCCATTAATCTTTGTCTCTCTATATTTTTTATCAATTTTCTACATTTTTCAATGATCACTTGTGCTTCAACCAAAAAAAAAAAAAAATAAAAGACAAGAAAACAAAGAGGAAGAACAAGAGGAGCAAATGCACTATCTACAATTTTGAAGACACTTAAACCCACTAAAACACATTCATTATCATAGTAAGAACCTAAGTATACAAATCATGTATCCCTCTTACTTCTTTATCAAAAAAGCAAATCCAATTTAAATCACCAATCCACAAATATCCCTAAATATCCGTTGCTGAGTCTTATATTTGCTCGTGAATCCTAACTTGCCAGGCACTATGCCTAGTAAGAAGCAAAGATAATGTTATATCTAGCTTACAATGCAATCCTTCAAGAGAAGTCTTGAATGACAATTTGTTGCTCCAAAATTTAACTCCAATACAACCCAAAAGGGAAAAAGGAACGGGAAAAACAATAATGATTTTTCGCCCTCATTTGGGGTGGAGGATGTGTAAAGCGAATATTACCACAATAACAATGTTTAGGAAGTCCAAATGTAAGCAAACCTAGCGGGTGAGCAAACAGGCCATTTCCACACAGATTCATATTTATATTGACATCTCTCTGTTCGTGTCTCTGTGTGTATCGGGTTTTTTTTGGGTTGGATGGGGGAGGCAATAAGGTAAATACTATATTATCTGACTTCACATCTGTCCACACTTCCCTTGACCAGAAATGAAGAAGCCAGTTCAGTTGGGCCTTAAGAACAAAAAAAGCGCATTGCTAGTTGTAGAAGAACATTTATGCGTTTACTCCTCTATAATAATAATTCACATTCATTTTTTTAAGCTAGCAAGTACTATTCTCGTTTTCAAATGCTTCTGCCAGGAACTGAATAGAAGCCTTCCATACACGAGATATGGCAGCTTAAACATACAGCTGGCTCTTTGGAGTCTGAACCATTAGTCAAAATGAATGCTCCCTTTCATTCCATAAAAACATGTAGCAACCGAATAGCAATAGATGCATAATCACAACCAAGGATATACGATATTTATGAGTTCTATCGGTTGAATAACATATATTTTGTGCACTATTGCTTAGAATTTAGAATCCAGTTGAGTTTAGGAAACACCTACAATCAACTTTGTTCCCTTTTGTATAAATTTCTCAAGAGACGTAATTGTTATCTTCATACGCAATCATCCTTGCAGGTAACAATCAACTTTGTCCCCTGTTGTATTACTGTTATCTTCAAATGCAACCATAATTGCAGGTCTCTCAGTGTATAGTTTAAACCTTAAAAATAAAACAAAATAAAATAAAAAATTAGCACCAGTGCCAGCACCGGAGAAGCCCTATCGATAATGCCTAGCACACATGGTCCATTTAATCATACCTCAATCAGCTGTCCACAAGCAGAGAGCCTTTCACTCAGATCATGATATAGATATCCAGCCAGGAAAGCTGCATGGCCAGTCATAGAGACCTACTTGACAAAGAACCAGCAGAAGATAATAAGGTAAACACGTCGCATCTTAAAATTCTCCAATGGTAATCAATGATCCTTACATTTGAAACAAGATCTGCAGCAACCTCTTTCACTTCATCAACTGAGATCCCGGAACACAGAGAATGCATATGCTCATGAAAGGCCAGGGGAAACAGAGCAGATAAAAATGAGAAGTTCTGCTGAAGCCTGACCTTTAATGATTGAGATTTGAGAATCCTTCATGCTACTAATCCAGAAGTCAAGGCACTCAGCATCTTTACCATAATGGCCACAGTGCCGTGATGAATGCCTCATTGACATGTACAACACACTGTGCATCGTTGAACCTTCAAGATTCCCACAGTAATGACAGACCCTTCTCTAGAGGAATCCATCCGTTTGAAAACTCTAATTATCATATTAAATACATCCAAATGAATAGTCATCTCACCCTGGACATCAAACGTACAGCAAATTACCACTCAGGAGATAGTTCACCAGCAACATGCATTAGTGAAAACAGGGCATTTCCGAAAGCACAAATCTGGAACAGAAAAATGATATCTACCCACACACACCTTAATGGATAGCAAGTCGGCAATGTGATACAGAATGAAGCAACACATACTCACAACCCGCATCAAACAGGTCAACAGAAAGGCAATCAGGAATATCCATTGTCAACCATAGGTTTACAGCTTGACGAATATCATTAAACATATCCTGCAGAATCGGCCAAAGAAAGGGGATCAAGTGAGTGGGAGAAAGGTCTAACACCTTGAGATCAGATGATTAATTCCAAAAATTATATGTTCCACAATGGAGAAATAGCATCTCTTTCAATAGCACCTTTGAGCTCGGATTAGCTTCCTGAGAGCACATTGCACGCAGACAATAGATAATAGCTAGTTGATGAGATATTGAAACAGCTTCCTCATGTGTGGCAGCTGTGATGCCATAAGAATTGTTCTGTGCAATGCACTAGTGTCAAACAACAAGAACAAGAAGCAGATGCAACTATACAAGTCACATCAGAATTGATGGACTTAAGCTGAGCAGCAGATGCCATATTACTCACAATTGATTCAATTGCTTCTGACAAAGAATTAATACAATTTTCCAGACCTCCAATCCTGCTGCCTCTATGTAACATCCCTTTCTTGACTAGGATATTAGCTCTCTGTATGCAGTTGTTAGAGTCATAAATGTGCTTCTAGAGGATGTCAATAATTTCCATTTGCATTCTCTGAGAAAATTTTGGGTACAAGTTGCTCATCCCTTGATACTCTAAAAGGTCCTAAAAAAGAATTTAACTAGGTCAAAAGAAAATCCATCAAAGATACCAAAGAAAAAGACAGAACTCCCATAGCAGAAAAACTAAGATAGAGCATCCAAACCTGCTCCAAGATTATCCCAACAGTTTCAGTCGGTAAGTTATGTTTCATCATACATGGAAAGCACATGAGATAAGACCCCAAAACGGGAGCACCAGCATTAGTGTTCTCATAGGATTTGCACTGTATCTGCAGATTTAGGGCGCATTTAGTGGCAAGAACTGACAGTGCCAAAGACAGTAGATAAGAGTGTCTAGTAATTACCTTAACCCAGCATTTTATCAAAGCCACAGGACTTGGGAGCTTTCTGAAAAGATTTCTGGCAAGGGCCCATTTTTCGAGACTACGCACCGTTACCTTCTCAAGGTTGTGGCCATCAAGTTGACGGAGAACGTCTGCAAGAAAAGAGCTTAATTTGCATGCCTGCTCGAGGGATAGTGTAACCAGAGTTTCCGATAAATCCCCATCAAATCCTTTCAGTTGGCCCACGAGCGTCTCACAAAGAAGTAAACAGCGACTCCATGATGTTATACAACATAATTTTGCAACCTTTGATGTCTACATGAAGAAATGCAAACCATGTCAGGTGGGCTGCATTGCATAGATTTTCCTCTTCATCATTGACAAGTAGGTCTGCTCATGTACAGGTTTATCAACAGAAACTTTTAATTATGTCAGTACATTACTCTAGTCACCATTCTTGAAATTCCATTTTCACAGGATATAGCTTATGTGTAATTCATTTGAACCACAGGAAAAAAAAATTGTAGAGGCTCTGAAATTTTCTATTAAGCTCTAAAATTGTACAGGTATGTCAAACGTGATAACAATCTGGAACATCACCAGTGCTCTAAAGCATTTAGTAATCCTTTGAAACTTTTCAATAGACTAAAAATTTTTAATCAGACCTATTAAACTAGCATTGAAATATTCATATGCTGAAGTTTTCTTGGAAGCTGGAACACATACAATGTTCACTATGTTTTGGACCTTTTTTTAAATCAAAGGAAGAAAACATTGACATATCAGCAATCTAGCACTAACTGCACATCACAAAATCAAGGAGCAAAAGAACCCTCTGTGCCCTTGTCTCTGTGAAAAACAAACGAGCCCACGAGCCATAGGTCAAAGCTGCTATGATATTAAAAGAAGACAAGAAAAGGAAGACCTCTTTCAACTGCTTATCCTTGTAAAATTCCGCAAATAGGCCGCGAAGCAAGTAAATAATGATCTTCAAATGTTTATGTCATAAAGTTCGAATACAATTGTCTGAAAGCAGATGATTCAGAAGCCTCTTATCTCCCTAATGTAACAAAAATAAAACCAATTAGATAATAAACATAACAAATTTTATTTTACATTTTACGTAGCAACGTCATATAACTGAAGTTATTCCAAACTTCACCTTGATGTTGAAGTTTAATTTCACGGACAGAGTGAAAGCAGCCACAGAGACACGGATCACAACTGAGTCAATACGCCATGTGCACCTTTCTACCTGTTACAAAACACATTCGAATAAAAATCCCCTTCCATTTTTCTTGGCTTGCTCATTCAACTCTGGTGAGCTCGTAAATCATACATCTTAAACAGCATTGTCGTAGCACCATAACCTTTACATGGAAAAATTTGTGAAATGACAAGAAGATCACTTCACTAAAAATTGCATATAATTCAACATCACCTTTCCTAATCCATGGAAACACTAGCTAATGAATGGATAAAAGAAATCAGATGAAAAGATCCAGACTACGAATAAGAAAAGTCACCAATTACCTCCAGCAGCGAGGAAATAGATAGCAGTATTCAAGAAGTGCTTCATGAATAGGTGTCAGCGCATTTCCTAAGGCAGAATCCCCTTTTGCATCAACTATAATCTTCATTTGTTAATCTACAAATTCAGCAAGCGGGCGACACAAAAACTTCAATGCATTGAGATAATACGGTAGACATGCATGATTTAAAAGCCTTCTGATCACATTTACAGTATGGAGACACTTCCTCAATAAAATCCCCACATTTGCATCTTAGTGGCTGGTCATAATCACTTAAGTTGAAACAATAGTACTTCTTGGCAGATGCCAGCAAAGCCGATCGATGTTCTAGTTTATCCCAACATTCAGGCAACATCCCCACAGCAGAAATACAAGTTGGTCCTCTTGAATCTGGAGCAACAATCATTGGGATGGAGACTGCACTCAGAAAGGCGCAGCCTGATAGCATAAAGCCTTTGAATTAAACTAAAATATGCTAGATCCTGCTCAGGAAATTCACCGTAAACCATTACAATTATGCAATTTATTAATGTGATGCAACAACTATCACAAAGAATATCAATTTATGAAGTTCACCATGAACCTTAGAAAAGCTGGGTGCAGACCGGTGCAGATGCATAGCAACAGCCACTCGCACACTCTTGGATGCTGATAGGCACCTTTTTGCATTATCAGACACAAACTCAACAAACTTCTCTAGTTCTTTCCCCATTATGTCCTGGAAAGGATAGCCAGTGAGCACAGCAAGCTATAATGATTAAGTTCGACATCACACAAGATTAGCATATTAGCTTTCAGCAAGAAAGAACAGGAAATGTATCCCGGATACTGTGGAAGCAACAGCTTGTCTTCCGTAAAAAACATGGTATGATCGAATACATGATCAAACCAAAAGGAGAATGTAAATATAGACAGGCAGGCAGTACCTCAGGCTGCAACGTATCAGCAAGTTCAACAAAATTTAACAGCTCTCACAGAAATGATCCTTGTTTTCTACAAATTCATCCATAGTAAATCCATAGATTGTTCTTTACCTTTAATACCTTTAACTCAAGCAAGCCACGTCAGACAATCCATTCAGTAACAAAATCTTCAGAGGAATCGACCCAAGAGCTCAGCAAACACTATGACGTTGTCTCAAAGACAGAAACTGGACTGTTAGCTACAAGGCGATGCTAATCTAGTATTGCTTCTTAGTGCTGCCACTGACATATCACAAAGTATTGTTACTCAGTAAGAAACTAATTTCAACATTGTGTTATTCAATAATACACTCAAGGTTCTTAATGAAATTACACCATAGTATGTTTTTGAATTTTGTCTCAAATGGTTAGTGGTTACATTGATCTTGTTATATTGAGCACCGTTAGAACCAATTAGTCAACAGCAGATACGAAAGATAATGGTAGGAGAACAAAAGATGATGAGTTGGACATATTAGGAAGAACAAAATCAGGACTCACATTAATGGAGATAAAGTATGAGTAACTCCTATTTAGCAAAAGATGCTCTTACCAAGGTGATTTGAGGATATCAACAAGAGATACATTGATATGCCAGCGAGAAGATGCCAGAGGTCATATTGATAGGATAAAGGAGGGTGAGGAAGACATAAGAAAGACCGGAGGAAATTCACCAAACAACATTTGGTCCATTGTTGGTCTCACAAATGCATGATCTCTGGTAGGAGATAGCCGAGATCTAAGATAAGGACAGCAGGCTTAATAGGTCCCCTTCTAAGATGTGTTCAAGAATGTTGCTTTGCATTTGGCGCTAGTTTTTCTTAGGCATCTCCCACAGATTATGTTAGTATTGCTTTACTCCTTTCTTCCACCACATCATTTATCTTTGCTATGATACCACTTGTTAGGATTGTAGAAGATAATAATGGATGCAAAAAAAATCACAAAATATGATAATTAAGCAAAAATTAAATCAACGCCAATAAACACCAAGGTTTACGTGGAAAACCCAAATCGGGAAAAATCATGGGCAGCGATGACAGGAAAATTCCACTATATAGGTGAGAGTACAAGATTGATCTCAAAGCAATGAGCTTGAGTAAGAGATCAAATTAAGTTATTACAAATTCACTCTATCACTCCGTCACGAATTTAAGAAAAATAGTGGAATAATATTTTTGTTTGTAGAAGAATAACGGTGATGATGCTTGAGGATGAAAATTGTTGGATGATTTTGTGAGCTTGGGCTTGGTCTCTCTAAATAGTGATAATGCAAGACATAAGGTCCCTTGATTAACACTCTGCAATAAAATCAGCTATAACGTTCCTTAGTTAGTGCTTTGTCATAAAACAAAAATATTGCCCAGTAAAAGACACCGCGTACGTTGGGAGAATTAATAAAAAATCAAGTGATTAAATATAACAATTGATTTCCAAACCCAAAAATACACTTCATGAAATTAAGCAATTTAAGTAATCACACGCCAATATGTTTTGTCCACCCAACAATCTCCACCTTGGACCAAAATTCTTCAATACTCAAAAACTGCCTGAAAACCCCCAAAAGGGTATAGCCTCGTAGGGCGGAGCCCCGAAGGGCTATTATAAGCTGTGAACAACATCTAAGTCTAAGTAGTGTTGGAATTTAGTAATAGGAAGTGGTTTGGTCAGCATATTTACAATATTATCCAGTGTATGAATTTCCTCCACAACAATTTCCCCTCGTGCAATAATATCTCGAATAAAATGGTATTTGACACTGATATGCTTGGTCTTGGAATGATAAGTATCATTCTTGGAAAGATGAATGGCACTCTGGCTATCAGAAAATACAATAGTAGTACCTTGTTCAATACCAAGCTCAATAAGAAGACCTCGTAACCATATAGTTTCTTTGACACCTTCAGTTGTAGCCACATACTCGGCTTCAGTAGTAGATAAAGTTACAATAGATTGTAAGGATGCTTTCCAAGAGATAGCATCCGCACATAAACTAAAGATGTAACCGGAAATAGAATGCCTACAGTCAAGGTCACCACCATAATCAGAGTCAACATAACTAACAACATCAAAAGTTGTAAACTCGGATCTATCAAATACCAAACCCTTATCAAGAGAACCCTTCACATAGCGAAGAATTCATTTCACAGCATCCCAATGATCCTTACCAGGATCATGCCTTGGTCTGGGATGCAGTGAAATAGATTCTTCGATATTTAAAGGGTTCTCTTGATAAGGGTTTGGTATTTGATAGATTCGAGTCTACAACTTTTGATGTTGTTAGTTATGTTGACTCTGATTATGGTGGTGACCTTGACCGTAGCATTCCATTTTCGATTACATCTTTATTTTATGTGCGTGAGCTATCTCTTGGAAAGCATCCTTACAATCTATTGCCTTAAACAAGCTCCGTGGCAATGGTATAAAAGAATTGATGCCATTATGATTGGACAAGGTTATACACGATGCCATTATGATAATTGTGTCTATTTTCAACAATTTGGAGGTTCCTTCGTATATTGGTTATTTTATGTTAATGATATGCTCATTGCTTCTAAGGATAAGTCCTTAATCAACAAGTTGAAATCTCAACTTAGTGATGTGTTTGAAATGAAGGACCTTGGTGCAGTTAAGAAGATTCTTGTGATGGACATACATAGAGATCGCAAGGCCGGTAAGCTCTACCTATCTCAAAAGAAGTATCTTAAAAAGGTACTTGATAGGTTTAATATGAGCGATTGTAAGTCGATCTCCACTCCTTTAGCTGCCCATTTCAAGTTGTCATCTGAATCTTGTCCAAAATCTGAGGAGGAAATTGAGAAAATGTCTCATGTTACATATTCTAGTGCAGTTAGCAGTCTCGTGTATGATATAGTTTGCACTAGACCTGATTTATCCTATGCGGTTAGTGTTATGGGTCGCTTTATGCATAATCCTGGTAGAGATCATTGGGAAGATGTGAAATGGATTTTTCGCTATGTGAAGGGTTCTTTTTATAAGGGTTTGGTATTTGATAGATCCGAGTCTACAACTTTTGATATTGTTGGCTACGTTGACTTTGATTATGATAGTGACCTTGATCGTAGGCGTTCCATTTCCGGTTACATCTTTACTTTATGTGTGGGTGCTATCTCTTGGAAAGCATCCTTACAATCTATTGCAGTTTTATCTACTACTGAAGCCGACTATGTGGCTACAACTGAAGGTGTCAAAGAAGCTATATGATTATGAAGTCTTCTTATTGAGTTTGGTATTGAACAAGGTACTACTATTGTATTTTTTGATAGCCAGAATGCAATTTATCTTTTCAAGAATGATGCTTATAATTCCAAGACCAAGCATATCAGTGTCAAGTACCAGTTTATTCGAGATATTATTGCACAAGGGGAAATTAATTATTGTAAAGGAAATTCATGCACTGGATAATCCTGCAAGCATGCTTACCAAACCATTTCCTATTACTGAGTTCCAACACTGCTTGGATTTAGTCGGTGTTCACAACTTATAATAGCCCTTCGGGGCTCCGCACTATGGGGTTCTACCCTTCGGGGTTCTTATGCGGTTTTCAAGTATTGAAGAATTTTGGTCCAAGGTGAAGATTGTTGGGTGGACCAAAAATATTGGCGTGTGATTACTTAAAATTACTTAATTCCATGAACTATATTTTTGGGTTTGGAAACCAATTGCTATATTTAGTCGTGCGATTTTTTATTAATTCTCCCAACGTACGCAGCGTCTTTTACTGGTCATTATTTTTGTTTTATGACAAAGCGTTAACTAAGAAACGTTATAGCTGATCTTATGGCAGAGTGTTGATCAAGGGACGTTATGTCTTGCATTATCACTATTTAAAGAGACCAAGCGCTCGAGTTTATAAAATCATCCAACAATTTTCATCC
The DNA here is from genome assembly GCA_029747015.1 of Carnegiea gigantea. Lineage (NCBI taxonomy): Eukaryota > Viridiplantae > Streptophyta > Magnoliopsida > Caryophyllales > Cactaceae > Carnegiea > Carnegiea gigantea. The sequence goes on along the minus strand of JAKOGI010000098.1, from coordinate 1,225,104 downwards.
TCAAGCATCATCACCATTATTCTTCTACAAGCAAAAATATTATTCCACTATTTTCCTAAATTCGTGAGGAAGTGATAAAATGAATTTGCAATCACTTATTTTGATCTCTTACTCAAAATCATTGCTTTGAGATCAATCTTGTACTCTCACCTATATAGTGGATTTTTCCGGTCATTGCCGCCCATGGTTTTTCCCAATTTGGTTTTTCCACGTAAACCTTGGTGCTTATTGGTGTTGATTTAATTTTTGCTTAATTATCATATTTCGTGATCTTTCTTGCATTCATTATTATTTCCTACAATCCTAACATGCTACTTGACACTATTTCTCTTGTATGTTTACCACACTCACACTAATTTCTTGAGTGTTCAAATCACTATTTTATTACTGGAGAATGCTTTATAGCTTGTCTCCAAAGGGTTCTTAAATAGCACTCTTGAAAGTGTCTTCAAGAAAATGCGTTCTGTCGTTCGTCTCGAGAAAAGGGTAAAGTTGCATATCTAGTCCTACGACAGTGGAAGCTGATCCTAAACCACCCCAGATCAAAAACCAAAAAAGAAAAAGAAAAAGAGAAATTGTGTATAATATGTTTTTGTCTCAATAGTGAGAAGTTTGATCCCTCATGCTATGAAGTACGACCAGGTCAAAGACAGATTTGCCATCTTTCTTCCACGTGTCCCTTTTCCTGTTTTTCTCTTCCCCGCAAAATTTCCAACAATGCAGACTACGCAGGTGCATTAGCACCATGCAAATACTCAACTGTCACATGGAATCCTGAACCTAAGAATCATTTTTTTATTTGGCTGTGATAAGCACTTCATTAGGAATATTATCGGTGCACTACAGTTTTGAAAAACAAAATTGTGAAGCTAATGCGATTTCAAGAATAAACTAAAACGAATTACCTGAGGATTTAGGCTGTTCAACAACTGTATATCTCATCGAGTGTTGCTTTAAAAAACTCCGGTATCAAATCTCCTTCAACATGCACGGCTTCTGAAACGAAGACCTCATGGCATCCTTGACGCAAGCCAATTTTCTCAACCGCAGCTTATTACTTTCACAGGCATCCAAATACCTGAACAAAGGGCGAACCTCACTGAGCAAAATCAAGAGGGCAGTATATTTGGTCACATCCTTGGTTTCGCTAATTGGCACAGAGGTCGTAATGGCCGCAACAATATCCACAATTAGATGAACGAACTCAAGATGCATAGCATCAGCACTCTCAGGGAGGACCACACGAGGAACCAATTCCCCCATTGTAACCTGGCATTGAGAACCGAGCGTAATACCTCCTAGGGGTTTCAAAACCCTAAACCCCTCGTCGATAGAGTCGTCGTACCACCCCAGTGCAAAAAGCAACGTATGAACCTAGCCCTCTGTAAATGAACGGCGTAGGGCTTGGCAGAGAGCTGGGAGGAGATGGCCTCGTAGCAATCCAAGCAGAGCTCGTAAGCGTCAACCAATTGCGCAATGAAGCGTTCAGTGTTTGGGTGTCTCGGAGATTCGCAAAGGCGGTCGGGAAAAAATCGGAGGGAGTCGTAGAGAAAGGGCGAAAAGGTCATGGCCAGAGACCGAATCGAACAGGGATCGGATTCGGGTTCGGGTTTCTTAGGGAGAAGAGACACTGGATGCAAGTAGTCGGAGAACAGCTTGTCGATTCCGGCGTAATCGTAACCCTGAAGCTTCGAGAGAATGGAAGAAGCGTTAGGATCCATGGCGGATGGAGAGAGAGATAGAGAGGGTGAGAGTATCTTCGGCAGAGAGATTGAAATTTTGAAAACGGTAGAAAATGAGCGGGGGACTGTCGTCCTGCTGCTTCTCAGCGTCTGTGACTGTGCCTTCGAGAAATCGGGAATCATATCATATTTATCGCTTACTGGCTGCTGCGGATGCCCCTAAAATTTCGAGGGAAATTTACAAGACAGGCGGTAGATCAAATGGGTGGCAATAAATTAATACTTTTCTCAACAACTTGGTATTGCTTTTAGCGGGAAAGTAAAGTTGGAGAAAATAGAGAAGGGGTTGAAAAGACAAGAATGCCCTTCTTTAGGTGGAGAGCTTTGACTATGAAGGTTAGAGTAGAGAGATTGAAGCAGTTAGGATAGAGAAATGCTCATGTGATTTCTGCAGTCAGAACATCGAAGACAGAAAGCAAGAGTGGGGCTTCTATAGGAGGAGAAGGGTGAGGAAGAAGAGGATCGGATACAACGAAGGGAGGAAGAAGAAGAGCAACGCACGGTGGGAGTAAATTGAAGGTATGTGCTTGGGAGAACGCATGGTGAATTGAAGACAGGAAGCAAGAGTGAGGTAGGAGAAGAGCAAAACTGGAAGAGGAAGCTAGAGAGAAGGGGGCGGCGCTAGTAGTGGCAATAACGCATGGTGGGGTGAATTCAAGGTATGTGCTTGTAATTAAGTATACTCTGAAAAGAAATTTATAGATCTTGTTGGAATGGTTAGTATAGGTAGTGATGAATGTGGCACTGTGTTTTGTGAATATCCCAACAGTGGGGGAATTTTTCCTTCATTTTCGTGCTATTTGGGTTGGGAAGGGTGGGCAAGGGTGATGGATGCTAACCTTGATAAAACTCAACTCATAAGAATACTTCAAGGTGGTCATGGGTTGGTGTAGATGAAAACCGAAGACAAAGATGAGAAATCAAGAGTTTGGATAATCAAGTGACCTTTCAAGGGATAATCCTAGGAGCCACCCTTGGAGAACACTTGGACAATCTCTTTAGATCAACTAGTTACAGAATTTAATCACCTTCTAGTTGAGATAAAGAGACCTAGAGACCCACTTGAGTTGCCAAACTCAAGATACAACACTAGGATTTAAGTGGAGAGAGTTTTCAAGAACTCACAAGCTCATGTATTTCAAAAGTGCTTACAAATGAAGGCCAAAGCTGGTTTTATGCTGCCTTGGTTGAGTTCCCCCTAGTATGCAGCAAAAACAAAGTTTAGTACATGTGGGGAAGAGTAAAACACATTCCATCCATCACTCAATAGCTTAACACCTCACTAACTAGCTTAATCTACCTCATTAGGGCTTATGATGCCTCCCAAATAAGGTGTCAAGCTTACAAAGGTCCTAAAATGCAGCAAAAGGAGTCAATTCAGCAAGTGGGCAAACAAAACCCAAGGAAGAGAGCCCCTTTGTACCGGTTAGTGAAAGACCAGTTACAAGGGTGTTTTTCTTGTCCTTTTGGCTGGATAAAACCAACATAAGGGGGTGCTTTGGATGGGATTTAAACCCATGGTCTGATAAATACTTATGTCGCCTTTCATGCTGTAAAATTTCAGAAAGAATGGACTTAAGTTGGTGGTCCAAATCTTCCTTAAAATCAGACGGTGCTGGATTAGCGCCCAGTCTGTAGTGTTGGAAAGAACTTGCTGTTTGACGAACCAAATGACCTCTAAATCCTTTGCAACTTGTTTTATTAGATTCCTAACATCTTAGAATTAAAGAGAGGGGGTAAAGCAGTCAATCATCCCCTCACCTTCAAGTCCCAAAAGATGCACAAAACCGGGCCAATTTTCGGTTGAATCTACCCAGATTCTGTCCGAGTGCTCTAAGGTGTTCTTGACCAAGGCATGAGTGTTCTTGACTTCCTTGGGGCTTGAATGGATGTGTGGGCTTGCTGGTTGCATACTTGGAGCTTGTTCATGATGGTCCCCATCATTCTCCCCGGCTTAATTGGAGTTTGACCTCAAACTCGGCAACCCCTCATCTTCATCATAGTATGGGCTCAAATCAGCCACATTGAAGGTGGCGGATACTCCATAATCACTAGGAAGGTCTACCTTGTAGGCATTTGGACCAATCTTCTCAAGGATTTCAAATGGTCCATCCGACCTTGGCATTAACTTGGATTTTCGCTTGCTTGGGAACCTTTCTTTCCTCAAATGGACCCATACTAGGTCCCCGGGCTGAAAATGAGCTTCTCTTCTTTTCTTGTTGGCATAAGACTTGGCTTGTTCATTGAACTTTTCAATCCTTTCCCTCACCTTGGCATGAAGCTCTTGGATCTCCTTTGCTCTCTTCTCGGCTTCCCAACTAAATTTAGTGGGGTTAGGGATAGGAACAAGGTCAAGGGGAGTCCATGGGTTGTTTCCATACACAACTTGGAAGGGTGAGAGGCCCATGGCCTTGCTTGGGGTTCGATTGAATGCAAACTCCGTATGGCAAAGTAGCTCATCCCAACCTTTAATGTTCCTTTTCACTAGGACTCAAAGTAGGGTGCCCAAGGTGCGGTTTGTTACCTCGGTTTGGCCGTCCGTTTGGGGGTGGCAAGAGGTGCTGAATTTGACAGTAGTGCCAAGCTTTCTCCATAGTGTAAGCCAAAAATGGCTTAAGAACTTAGTGTCACGATCGGACACCATACTCCTTGGAATGCCATGCAACCGCACAATTTCTTTGAAATAAAGATTAGCCACTTGTGAAGCATCAAAGGTGGTGTGACATGCCACGAAGTGAGCCATCTTTGAGAACCTATCGACTACCACCATGATAGAGTCCTTGTGCCTTTGAGTCCTTGGTAGCCCCGTGATAAAATCCAAACTAACATCCTCCTAAGGCCCTTGAGGAACTGGTAAGGGGGTGTAGAGACCTTGAGGTCGAATGTGATCCTTGGCAAGTTGGCAAGTAGAGCATCTTTTGATGAAATGCTCCACATCTCTTGACATCTTGGGCCAAAAGTAATGTTCCTTGAGCATGGAACATGTCTTCTCAACTCCAAAATGGCCGGCTAAAGCTCCTCTATGGAGTTCTTGAATCAATAGCTCCCTAAACCCACATTTAGGAATGCATAATCGATTCCCTTTGAAAAGGAAACCGTTCTCCAAGTGGAAAGGTCCGTCGGCATGACTAGAACACTTCTTAAGGATAATCTTGAAATCTTTATCTTGGGCATACATATCCTTGATACACTCAAATCCAAGTACCTTGGATTCAAGAGTAGAGAGCAGAAGATACCTTCTAGAAAGTGCATTGGCCCCTTTGTTCATTTGGCCGGATTTGTGGTGAATCACAAAATGGAAGGATTATAAGAACTCTACCCACTTGGCATGTCGTGGATTGAGCTTATGTTGTCCTTGGATGAACTTCAAAGCTTGATGATCCGTATGGAGGATGAACTCACCTCCTACCAAATAATGCCGTCAATGTTCCAATGCCCTCACAATAGCATAGAACTCCTTATCATATGTAGAGTACTTCCTTTTGGCATCATTTAGCTTTTCGCTAAAATAAGCAATGGGCCTCTTCTCTTGTGACAACACGGCCCCTATTCCAACTCCGGAAGCGTCGCACTCTACCTCAAAAACCTTGGAAAAGCTAGGTAGTGCAAGAATGGGTGCACTATTAAGCCTTTCCTTGATCTCTTCAAAAGCACGTTGGGCTTGCTCACTCCATTCAAAGTGCTTAGCCTTGAGGACTTCGGTCATGGGTGCCATGATTGAGCTAAAATTGCTCACAAATCTCCTATAGAAGGAGGCCAAGCCATGGAAACTCCGGACTTGTTGGATTGACATGGGAGTAGGCCACTCACGGATGGCCTTAATCTTCTCTTCATCCACTTGGATGCCTTCGGCTGAAACTATATACCCCAAAAACTTCACTTGGGGAGAGAAGAAATGGCACTTCTCTAAGTTGCCAAAAAGTTGCTCTTGTGCCAAGACACTCAAGACCTCATGTAAATGCTTGGAATGCTCTTCTTCTCCATGGCTATACACCAAAATGTCGTCAAAGTATACAACGACATACCTCCCAATGAACGGCTTAAGAACTTGGTTCATGAGCCTCATGAATGTGCTTGGTGCATTAGTCAAACCAAAGGGCATGACAAGCCACTCATAGAGGCCACCCTTGGTTTTGAAAGCCGTCTTTCATTCATCCCCTTCAAAAATCCGGATTTGATAATAGCCACTTCTAAGGTCGATTTTGGAGAAGATAGTGGAGCTATGAAGCTCATCAAGCAAATCCTCCAACCTTGGGATAGGGTACCGGTACTTGATGGTGATCTTGTTGATAGCTCTACTATCAACACACATTCTCATACTCCCATCTTTCTTGGGCACAAGTAGGGCCGGAACGGCACATGGACTTAGGCTCTCACGGATTAAGCCCTTGGATAGGAGCTCATCCACTTGTCTTTGTACCTCTTGTGTCTCTTGGGGGTTCATGCGGTAGGCCGGCTTGTTTGGGAGTATAGCGTCGGGGATAAGGTCGATTTTGTGTTGGATAGATCTCTTAGGGGTTAGGCCGTGGGATATCTCTTGCGGAAAGACATGGGAAAAGGCTTTTATGAGGGGGGCAAGTAAAGGATGGGAAGGTTCCTTCACTTTGGCCGGTTCTTGGCCTAAGAGAATCCACTCTTTAAAGTCTTCAAATTCATGGAGTTGAGAGTGAAGTAAGGTAGTGAGAAAGACATCCAACTTGGGATTGTCTTGGGGCTTCTTTTGTGGACTAGGCTCAAGGGGAGTGAGGGTGATTTTCTTGTGATCTTTGGTGAAGGTGTAAGTGTTCATTCGGCCATCATGCATAACTCTTCTATCAAATAGCCATGGTCGGCCCAAGAGGACATGGCAAGCGTCCATGAGCACAATATCACACCAAATTTCATCTTTATAAGTTCTCCCAATGGAAAAAGAAAGTAGGCACCGAGTTGTGATTTGCAAACCCTTACCTTGATTGAGCCATTGAATTGTGTAAGGATTTGGGTGAGGTTTGACCGGAATCTTGAGCTTGTCCACCATGGTTTTGGAAGCCACATTGGCACAACTTCCTCCGTCGATAATAAGAGAGCACACTTTTCCACCCACTGTGCATCTATGGTGGAAGATACTCTCCCTTTGTTCCATGTCTTCTTGAGAAGCAATTCCACTCAAGGCCCTTCTAATCACTAGTAACTCTCCTTCATCCGGACCCTCTTCTACTTCTTCCATGATTTCGGTCATATACACCCCTTTCTCTTCTTCCCTTCCCTTCTTCATCTTCTAGCTCCTCTAGGAAAGCTTGATACTCGGCTAAGGATACCATTCTCTTGTTTGGACACTCGGAGGCATAATGTCCAAGGCCTTGACAACGAAAGCACCGAACCTTGCTAGGGGGTTTTGGTGGGGTTTTGGAGGGAGTTTGTAGAGTGGTGGTTTGAGGGGGCTTCGGGTTTGGGGATGGAGAAGGCTTTTGAGGAGTGTATGGGGGTTTTTGAAAGCCATAAGGCCGTGGGGTAGGCTTGGGGATGGGATTCTTGCCTTTGAGTTTCTTTTGCTTTTCAACCTTGTGAGCTAAAGCACTTAACTCATCAAGGGAGGTGTAAGGATGCAACTCAACAACATGAGCAATTTGTTCATCAAGGCCACTCAAATAACAAATGAAGGTTTGGGAATCATCCTCCTTCAAATCACATTTTAAAAGGAGTTGTTCAAAGTCCCTAGTGTACTCCTCTACACTCTTTGAACCTCGTTTAAGGTGGTGGAGTTTAAGGAAGTTATCTTGAAGATAATGTGGGGGTAAGAACTTGGCCTTAAGTTTGGATTTCATTTGCTCCCAAGTCTTAATCTTCCTTTTCCCCTTCCTTACTCTTTTGGACACAACATTAGACCGCTAAATAGAGGCATATTTTCGAAGTTTCAAGGCTACTAGCTTTACCTTCTTGCCTTTCAGGATGTCTTTGTATTCGAAGACTCTTTCAACCATTTGCATCCAATCAAGAAATATGTCCGGGTCAAGTTGGCCTTCGAACTCCGGGATGTCGACCTTGAAATCACCATAGCTTCACTCTTCTTGCCTTTGGTGTCGCCGAGGCCTTCATTCGTGCTCTTCTTCACTTGAATCGCCAATCGGGTTGCTTCCCTCGGAATCATCCGAGTCCCGATGCTTGCTTGAGCTTCTAGAACTCCATAGGCTTCGCCTCTTTTCTTCCATGAGTTGGCCGAGTTGACGTTGCAAGTATTTGACTTGAGTCACAAGTTCGGCCTTCTCCTTAAGGGCTTGTTCAGCCACTTGTTCGGGAGTGAGACTAGTAGACATGATGGCTTTGGAGTGGAAATTTGGTGTTTTGGGAGGGAAAGGGCTAGGCACGGTCATGCTTATCGACACAGTCTGGCCGTACTGGGGTGCTGGAATGGGATGACTGCCACTGAGGTTAGGCACGGTCGTGCTGGGGTGGCACGGGGTGGCCGTGCCGCTTCTCTGCTTTGACACGGCTGGGAATTTGTGAGAGGTGCGTTGGGGCTGTTTTGTAGTGCTTGTGTTTGGGAATGTGTTTGGGAATGGGAAGCTTAGCCAAGAAGGTAACCTAAGCTCTGATACCAAGTTGATGGATGCTAACCTTGACAAAACTCAACTCACAAGAATGCTTCAAGGTGGTCACGGGTTGGTGTAGACGAAAACCGAAGACAAAGATGAGAAATCAAGAGTTTGGATAATCAAGGGACCTTTCAAGGGATAATCCTAGGAGCCACCCTTGGAGGACACTTAGGCAATCTCTTTAGATCAACTAGTTACAGAATTTAATCACCTTCTAGTTGAGATAAAGATACCTAGAGACCCACCTGAGTTGCCAAGCTCAAGATACAACACTAGGATTTAAGTGGAGAGAGTTTCAAGAACTCACAAACTTCATCTATTCAAAAGTGCTTACAAATGAAGGCCAAAGCTGGTTTTATGCTGCCTTGGCCGAGTTCCCCCTCTAATGCAGCAAAAAAAAAAAACAAAGTTAGTACATGTGGGGAAGAGTAAAACACATTCCATCCATCACTCACTAGCTTAATACCTCACTAACTAGCTTAATCTACCTCATTAGGGCTCATGATGCCTCCCAAATGAGGTGTCAAGCTTACAAAGGTCCTAGAATGCAGCAAAAGGAGTCAATTTAGGAAGTGGGCAAACAAAACCCAAGGAGAAGAGCCCCTTTGTGCCGGCTAGTGAAGGACCAGTTACAAGGGTGTTTTTCTTGTCCGTTTGGCTGGATAAAACCAACACAAGGGGTGCTTTGGATGGGATTTAAACCCATGGTCTGATAAATATTTATGTCCCCTTTCATGCTGCAAAATTTCAGAAAGAATGGACTTAAATTGATGGTCCAAATCTTCCTTGAATTCGAACAGTGCTGGATTAGCGCCCAGCCTACAGTGTTGGAAAGAACTTGCTGTTTAACTGACCAAATGACCTCTAAATCCTTTGCAACTTGTTTTATTGGATTTCTAACATCTTAAACTTCAAGAGAGGGGCAAAGCAGTCAATCATTCCCTCACCTTCAAGTCCCAAAAGATGCACAAAATCGGGCCAATTTTCGATTGAATCTGCCCAGATTCTGTCTGAGTGCTCCAAGGTGTTCTTGACCAAGGCATGAGTGTTCTTGACTTCCTTGGGGCTTGAATGGATGTGTGGGCTTGTTGGTTGCATACTTGGAGCTTGTTCATGATGGTCCCCATCAAAGGGTGAGCATGCGAGCATGCTTTTCGGAATACACAACAAGGTTAATATATAAACCATGGTAGGCAGTAGACTTAGGTGGAGTATACCTTGTAAGTAGGTGTTATGCATGGAATGACAAGGATAATAATGAGACAATAACCTAACTATTGGTCATAAGAATGGGAGGACGTAGTGTGAAAATCATGTAGTGCATGGGTGTAGGTAGACAGGGGAAAGTAGCTGGGTAAACGAAAAACATGACATGGTAGGTGGTGGTAAATTGTGTGGGTGGGTATATATGACACAATAATACTATCTGTGCAGCAGAAGGTAGGGGCATTGTTGTGGCGTACATGTGCTATGATTGGAATGTGGTGAGGTTGAGGTGTGATTGGGGAAGTTAGATAGTGAAAATTTACGTAAGTGTTGCGGCGGATAGAATGGGTTGGGTATTTGATTTGGGGTATGGGGACAGTGAGGTTAACAGTTGTGGGTAGATGAGGGGGGAGCTGGGGAATACTGTAGCAGTCTTTACCCTGTGTGTGTTAAGGGAATACCATCGTACACGTAGTAAAATGGTTGGGTAAGATGGTAAGGACAGTGGCTGGGACAAACTGATGTAAATGTGATATGCTGGGCATGAATGGAGTACATGACTCAATGTTTGCTTCATCTGACATGCAGGTACAGGTTGCAACATTGGCCGTTGATTAGGAAGGGGATACAAGGTGCTGGTGGCGGGGATATTAACGAGTAATGGATGTGAACACTGCAGTAGCTGGAGAAGGTTAGAGGGGGAGGGAGATAGTTATGTATGTTTTGTGGGGGTGTGTTGGTGGAAAGTGGAGATGAAAAAGTTACATATTAGGGTGGATCGAAGAAATGTATGGTGGTGAGGGAAGGAATGGGGGCGAAGGAATTGCTGAAAATGGTGAGGGAGATGACAGAGAGTGATATGTCAGAGGAGAAATTATGATACAGTTTGAAGTATGATAGGGAGATATTAGTGGCAGTTGAAGGGGACAATGATGTGCAGGTGATTTTCAAGGGTAGTGACGAGCATGGCTACATGTATGTAGCTAGGAACGCTGGTCCGATGAGGCGACCACATGTGAGGGCTGCTGTGTGCGAATCAAGAGTGCGAGATATAGGTGGCGGCAAGCAAATAGCCAGAAGTGGGGGAAAGTGCAATGATGGTCAGGAAGTGGGTGAAGAACGCGGCAACAACGAAGCAACAGTAAAACAGTACGACTTTGATAAAATGTAATTGTTAAACTCCACTAACCATTTGCAGGTGGGGAAGCTGGTGCCTTATATGTTGGTGTGCAGCAACTGCAGGTCGTTGGGGGTCGAAGGAGGGGAGCTGCCTGCGAGCAGGCTGCGTCTAGGAGGGGATACAATTGAAATGTCAGATGACGATGAGATATTTGTTGCATCGGAGGATGCCAGTGATGAAGAAGCAACAAAGGAGGACGATGCAGAGGATGAGCGAGCAACTGAGAAACAATATGGTGATGGGAATGATGTCAATGGCAATGTGTGGCCACATTCTGGGATGGAAGCCCGATGTTATCATCGTAAGCTGAGCATATAGAAGAAGTTCCACGATTTTGTGTATGTGGTGTGCCCCACAGGGCTGCAGTTTACTGTGTATCCCTGGCCTGCTGTGGAGATTTTTCCCAACTTGTTGGCACATACCCACTTTGCAGGCATTGAGTACCATGCTAGACACTGTGCCAAAATCGGGTGCACGTGTTCCTATGCATAGCACAGCAACAATGTTAAGTGTGTGATGCATGTCACTGAAGACTTCTAATGTGGCTGTTCCATTTGGTCGTAAGCTATGTTCTGTACAAATTGTTCCCTGTGGTGTTGGTTATTTTTTGTAAATGTCATGGACATGGAATTAAGATGTGACATGTTCTGTTCTCGTAGCGTTATGTGCACCAGAGGGCTGTATTTTATTGTGTATCCTCGGCCTGCTGCGGAGATTCCTCCAACTTACAGGCACATACCCACTGTGCAGGCGTTCTGTACTATGGTGGACACTGTACGAAATCCGGGTAGACGTTTTGCTGTGCACAGCATACCAACTATGTCAAGTGTGTGATGTGTGTCACTGAAGACTTCTAATGTGGTCGTTCCATTTGGCCATATGCCATATTCTATACAAATTGTTCCGTGTGCTTTGTTTTTTTTTTTAACGTCATAGACATTGAATTGAAATGTGACATGTTCTGCTCCTGTAGCTGCAGTTTACTGTGTATCTCCTGCCTGCGGTAGAGATTCTCCACAACTCGCACGCACATACCCACCGCGCAGGTGTTGTGTACCATGGTAGACACTGTGCCAAACCCGGGTAGACGTATTACTATGCATAGTACAACAACAATGTTTAGTGTGTGATGTGTGTCATTGAAGAGTTCTAATGTGGCTGTTCCCCTTGGCTGTATGCTATGTTCTGTACAAATTATTCCGTGTCTTTTTTTTTTAACTTCATGGAGAAGGAACTGAAATGTGAAATGTTGTCTTCCCGTAGCATTTGCTTGTGACGCTTATGTAACATGTGAACTATGTCAGTGAAGAAGTGCATGCGCATCAGATTACGGTATTGTCATGTCTATCTTTGGCGGTTAACTATATGTTTCGTTGCGGTCACGTATATGAACTCATATGTTTCATTCAGGTTTACAAGTGTGTTCCCCATTGCAATTTCCCACACATATGTTAGTACAATCCCACCTAACATGTTCGGCACCCACATCGTGACATGCAGGACCCCACCATGTCGTGGTTGGTGGTTGATTCCCGTTCTGCGTAGGACCTCCCTTGCATTATCAAACCCAACTCTAACTTCTGTCACGACCATTACGACAGTCCTTGTCACTACAAGTAATCCCCTAAGATTCGGCAGGAGTGATGCACGTGCAATGCCTCTATAATTCCAAACCGCAATGCGAATGTCGGTGCTGGAGTAGTCCGAGACACGTGGTGGGATGCCAACACAGTTGTCGGTTGCTACCATGTTCACTGTGCACGAAATGGCATTCCCCTCTTCAACAGGGGCGAACATTATGTCATCTGAGCTCCATCATTCCCCTTAGGTAGGATATCTATGTAAAAGTCGTCACTTCACACATAGTAATTGTATGACAACATCGAATGCGAAATTTCAAACGT
>JAKOGI010000098.1:1095000-1207500 GCA_029747015.1 Carnegiea gigantea | reverse complement strand
ACACACACTACTAACACCTTAATATCATTTACCACCAACTACCAAGATATGCATCTTCTACACCCAACTACTAGTCTATGTCTACCCATCTCGGTGTACACCATGTCCGTCGTACGACATGGTCATATTCTTACGCATAAAAGTTAGCTTCTTATCAGTACTGTTGCTGTTGTGAATGGCAATTCACCACGTACATAGGTCTATCACGACATCATCTACTACCTACCACAGATTACATGCAGCTTTCTGGGTATTTCAATATGCGTGCACATAAACTGAAGCACACTTTGTTAGGAAGGTAGCCATACAAATTAAGACAAGTATTTCCCCATCTACATACCAGAACATAATCCACACCTCCACCAACATTATTTACTCCAACAAAATCTGCAATTCTTTTTTTTTAGGGGGGTAAATTTAACACAATCACAATCACAATCACTTACATAGAATTCCATCTTCCTTAAACCCTTCATGGCCTCCACACGCGTTCTTCCCAGGGGGTGGTGGCCCTACTGCTTCTCGTCCTCTGCAAACCCTGTTCCTCTTCAACTGTCGTACAACCACCGCGCATTTAGCCTCCCCTTCGCTGCAATACACTTCCTCTTCCTTCCTTTCCCACCCGTTCTTCATCTTTCTTGCTTCTTCTGCTACTGTTCTTCTTCCCACTTTCTCTCTCTACCGTGCACTACTCTCTCTCTCTAGACTTTCGAATTTGGGAGAGGAATTGGGAATGTTGTAGTTCCCAGTGCACAACTCCTTCTCTCTCAAGCTATAGGTCCACCAAACCCCCCACTTAACCAAGGGTACTTTGTTCATCTCACTTTACTTCACAATTTTCCCCAACTTATTTTCCCTCTAAATTCAACACCAACTTGTTGCAAAAAAAATGACTTTGTTGCCCCCCATTTAAAGCATGACTACCGTGTAAATTTCCTAAATTTCAACATAGGGCCCAGCCTATGCAACAGCGTAGGCCGAGCAATTTCAATGTTGGCAATTGCGGAATTGCCATCCACTTCGTTTAAATATTGGTAAGAGTATTCACTGCCCATTTTATATTTTAGAACTATATTTTATTACATCATTAAAAGTTTTAATTTTTTGAAATTCATATTTCTTCAATTCTCCAACTCGTGAAACTCTAATTTAAATTACTTAATAAAATATTTATAATAGACCCATCTCATAATATGCAATCTTTTTTTAATGATCCCATCCAAATAATATTTTTAAGAAGTAAAAAAACAAAAAACAAAAAAAATTCACAAAAGGATAGAAAAGAAGAACGAAGGGCATAGCGCCTGTCTATTCCTACCCGAAAGACCAATTGCAAATGAACAAATGGGCAGTGGCCATGTGGCGGCGGAACCCAACGGGTGGAACGCGTCTTCCCGAATGCTAGTGCTCCGGGGATATATGTCATACGGATATTTATAATGAATACTTAACTAAAATAAATATAATCTTAAATATTGGAATCACATCTCAAAATGAAAAAATGCTAACTTGAAATTCACAGGTCGTTCATCATCCCACTCCTGTTATTTTTTCGCACAACCTGGATAAGAGATCTATAGATCTGCAACAATATCTTGATAACGTTGATTTGTTAATCTAACGTAGCACTCTTGAGTGAGTTACTTTTTCAACACAAAAGATCATATGTAAATGATCAAAATCCATAGAACAGGCGGATCAACATACACAATGTATCCATCTCATTTATTTTTACATAGTCACTTAAAGAAAGCAATAAACGAGCCTGAAATAAACTCTCATAATTGCAGAGAAAAACACAACTCTCACAAACAAGAAATTGATTAATTTCCCAATTGAAGAGACCACTAAAATTACTAATTATGCTAATTCTAAATGCTAAATAAAAGAAAGATTGGAAATGACCGGAGAACCAGCCATTCCCTTTCTTCACCAAAATTATAAGATATTTTTTAAGATTTTTTTCACAAAGGGAAGAATTCATTATCATTAATGGTTACCAAATGCCACTTACAATGTACAATCGATGAAAACAAAAATAATTTCTTAAAATTGAAATACATATCTGTGTTAACAAAACTAACTTACACAATGATCACTCATCTTCCCACTCAAATCGTTGTTTCTTCATACATTTTGGAGAAAAGATGATGAACATATTCATTGTAATTTCTTGCTAGTGAAAAATACGTTGATCTAGTGTAGTTTTGTTCAGTCAAATATTCTTCCAACGTGAAAAATTACAGTTGAAGTGTCGACCCAAATTGAATGACCACTTTGCAGTACGTAATTCATACTAGGAAAATCAAGCACACAACCACACAAAACAACTGAAATTAAAGCTAAAATAACACTCTCACAATTGGAAAGAAGAATAACTCTTACAATCAGAGAGACACATACTAGTAGAAAGATAAAATTATAATACGAAAGCAAATGAAAAGAAAGGCAAATGGCCAGGGTGACTGAAGAATCAATCATCCCGACCACGTGAAATTATTGCAATGAATCAAGGAGATGAGAAGAAGATGAAGATTGGGAGAAAGATACCTTTATCAAATCAACTTCATCCACAATGACGTATCATATTTGTAATTTAAAAATTGTAAAAAAGTGTAGATAAAAAGTTTATTTTACACAATTTGCAAGTGATAATATCCTCATACTATTAGATCATACTATTTTTGCAATCTAGTGCATGATTTTATAACTTCTAAATCTTGGGTTCGAGTCGTGTGAATGGAGTAAATTTGTGAAATGAGAGTTCTACACGTTATTGAACCAACAGTTGCTCGACTTTAGTAAAATGAAAAGTCCAACAAAAAAAGTATATATAATTTTTAAGTTGAAAATAAAATACTTATAAAAAAATCTTATAACAAGACATTTATCATTTTACTTGTGAATAAGGAGTCAGTGCATGCCACATCATTAATTTCATTTTAAAAAAAAAACTTTCACAATGGTTACGAGGCTTTCTATTTCTAGATGTTGTAAAGTAGCATGGAAAATTATTCCCTAAACTTGGACTCACTATACTACATAGGAGTTAACGTGATCCGATATCAGATGTTGTGAAATTACTAGAATGCACTTAATTTTATAAAATTGGTTGTCATGGGTTGTTTAGTTAGATAAAATGGAATAAAACTTGAATCTTTTAGATGTTAAGCTTCACTTTTTTGTGTTTGGTGAACACTTTAAGGGGGTGGAACTTAATACCTATGGGTACCAAGTTCCCCCCAAGTCTGAGGAACTTGAACCTTCCATTTTCAAGGGGGTTCAAGTCCCCAACCCTTTGGAATCATCATCATTATTATTATTAGTGTTGTTGTTGTTGTTGTTGTTGTTAACATTAATGATATAATTATTAATAATATAAATAATAAGTATTACTGTAATCATTATTTGTTATTATTAATATTCATAATAATTATTAATTATTATTATTACTATTAATTAATAATTATAATTATAATTATAATTGTTAATTATTATTGATAATATTAATCATTATTAATTATTATGATTAATAACAACAATAATTACAATTATAATTATAACTATAATTATTAATTATTAATTATTACTACTAATATTGATTAATAATTATAATTATTAATTATTAATTATTATTAGTAATAATAATTATTAATAATATTATTAATTATTAAGTTTATTATTAATTATTATTAATAATATTTATAAGTAGTAATAATTAATAATATTAATTAATAATTATAATTATAATTATTCTTATTAATTATTATTATTCTTATTAATTATTATTATTAATAATATTTATAATTAATGATAATTAATAATATTAATATCAATATCAATATTAATAATTATTATGATTATTATTTATATTAATAAGAATTATTATTATTATTATAATTGTTATTAGTTATTATTATTAACAATTAATAATTAACAATGATTATAATTATTATAAATTATAAATTATTATTATTAAGTATTAATACTACTTAATAATATTAATAATAATAATTATTTTTAATGTTAATAATAATAATAATATTATTATTAATTAGTTATTACTAATATTTATAATTATTAGCATCAATATTAATAATACTATTTATTATTATTAATTAATATTAATATTATTATTACTACTACTACTACTACTGCTGCTGCTGCTACTATTATTAATCATTACTATTTTTTTAAATAAAACAGATTTGATTTCATTTTATAATCTACAACCAAACAATAAGGATTAACATTTGATTCCATTCCTTTTATGAATATGTTTTGATGAAAGACGAAAAAAGGTTGGTCCATTGGTATGTTTGTTATATTATAATTGAATCGACCTTAGAATTACTATTGTTTAAATGTGCTATAGTTTTAAAGTGGATATTAACATGTTAGTATTGCTTAATTGATTTTATAAAGTATCCTAATATTTATAAGATAGTCTAGAATTCAAATTTGAACATGCGATCTTTGTGATATTATATTTTGTGATTCAAATTTGATTTATGAAATTATGATTCTTTATGTGCTAATACTTTTGAAAAAAGTCAAGATTTGCCTGAAGTTGTTAATATCTTTTCAGATCATGTTTTGAATATTGTTGCTTGCTCTAAATCAGCTACTAATCAGCAAAGATCTTTAGTTTTATATTAAGCAAGTAGCCGTTGGAAATCAAATTATAGCCGTTGAAGCAAACTATAGAAAATCAAGGGCTTGATGATATTGAAGATCATCTTTCCTCTTTTGATGCAACGGTCACTTTTCTAATGATCTCTCAACATCTCCAACATCATTTGTTTATAAATCGAGGGACATTTGCAGCTAAAGCGGACACACAAGAGAGAGCACAAGCAATGATACTTACTTGCATACCTTGAGCTTTAATTTGCTGTTCATTCAATTAAGTTTTATTGTTCAAAGTTATAATTAGGTCAGATTATAGAGTTGGAAGGGTCAATTCTACTAAACCTTATTGAGGGTGTCAACTTGTGACTTGAAAATTAGAGTGGGTGTCCTCTAGGGTTGTGACTATCACTCCCAATAAAATTGGGTTAATTCTAGAGTTAGGAAACTCTAGGTGGGGACTAAGCTTGGTTGAGGCTAACCTTGTTAAAATTATTCGTGTCTCGTGCATAGTTACTGTTCTGCATTTCTATTTTGATTATTTTGTGACTGTCATCACTACCCTATTCATCCCCATCTATGGTGATTTAACTAGCGAAATCGCGGCAACAATTTTCACACACCAAATAAACAAGCCATAAAGAAGGATTATGTATATAATTAGAAGACATTTGAGCAACTTGATTTAGTAGCACTTAATTCGACCGTGCACGTTAATAAGCTTTACTATATAAACAAAGACACCCACTCTTACAGGGCAGGTGCTTCAGCCAGACGTATCTCGCCTTAATTACTCTCACAAATGAAGAAACCATCCCAAACTGACCTTTTCAACCTAGAACAAACCATACAAACAAGAATCATAGTGAGTAAGTAAAAGCAGGATAATCTTTGGGGTGCCTTTGAATGGTTTCTCTAAGAGACGTTTCTTGCTCTTGCAGATCATTTGTTGGTTTGTCATACACATCTGTAAATAATTCCAAAAGTGATGGCTTTTCCATTCTTTCTGCAACTTGAATTGCTTGGATCACCTACAATATTAACGTCGAACCATTCTAGTGTTAAGATTAACATCTTACTATGAACCAAACTAGCAATTGAAAACAAACAGAAACATATGATTGAACAATTTCTAGCCATTGTTACCTCTTGCTTGATCGTGTTTCGTGCCTCTGAGTCACGCTCTTCATCCCACCAACCATTTTTCTCGATCCATTGCCTGAATCTGGCTAGGGGATTTTTCGCCATTTTCCAGTGCGTGATTTCATCAATCGGTCTATACTTGGTCGAATCATCAGAAGTTGAGTGGTGCCCTACTCGATATGTTAAAGCCTGAAGCATTATTAACAAAATCTCAGTTCTTCCATCCACTTTATCAATCCAAAATAATTCCCTGCAAACATCCTCTCCTCAAATTTGCACCAATATAATTAAGACACAGGGCATGAGTCAATTAACTGGGCTTTTAGTCAAGTCAGTTTGCCTTATGCCTTATTCAGGTTAGAATGGACTAATTCAAATAAAAAAAATTTGTGAGACCATGTCATGTAAATCTTTCTACTCAAACTGCTATAGCCTTCACATCCAAATCATTTCAGGTCAAATCAAATTTATATTAAAAAATAATTATATGACAAATAAATATATGGCAAATACACGTTAAGAAACATATGTACATGGCATATGGGAGCATCTTCTCCCAGGTGTGTATAAGAATTTGCCCAAATACGAAATCTGTCAAGTGGATATCAAGCAAGTTAAGTTGGGATTGGGTTCAATCATGCCATTTTCCAATGATCAATTTCACATAACCACATCAAAAGCAACATTACAATGGGCTGGTTTTGGTCTTGATTTCACATATTTAGGTCCAAATCAGATCACTATACCAAACTTAGAATTAAGATTTTCAAATTTTTGGGTCGGATTTTCAGATCGCATACTGTGTCAAGTAATGAGTAATGGCTAAGAGGTATATTGTCTTGGGATAACAGATACCTCAACCAAAACAGGCTTCTGCTCTGAAATTGCAATGTTACGAGCAGCCCGAATCACTTGATAAACAGCAAGAGCATCATTGCCATCTACTCTGATGCTCTGAATTCCATAAGCTGGCCCCTTAACCACTACTCCATCACCTTCGCAAATAACATAATGAAGGACAACCTAATTTTGATCAAAGCTCAAAAGAAGCAACGAAGAAACTAAGCAAGCAAAAAAAAGCATAGAAAGATTATTAAGTGCGATGGAGTTTTCTTATTACTTCGAAATTGGTCAGATACAGGGGTACTAATCGCCCATCCATTGTTACGGCATATAAATACAATGGGGACCTCCATCACTGCGGCGAAGTTCATACCAGCATGGAAATCTCCCTGTCAAGAAAGACATATCAAAAAACAATGCAACTAATAATGGTCACACAAATTTAGAAACTAAAATACATCAGTTTAGAGGGTCTAAGTCAAATTCATGTCAAAATCAAATTGTTTCCCTGTCTGTTTCAAGTCATTCAGATCGAATTATTGATATGGATCACTGTACCTATGACTACACACAATGAGAAAACAAAGTTCATGATGCAGATGAGGAAATACCTCACTAGTGCAACCATCTCCCATGAATGCCACAACACAAGCATCCTTTTTATTATCCATCTTCAGAGAATAAGCTGCCCCCACTGCTTGTGGCAGTTGTGTACTGTCAAAAACACAAACAACATGAAATTGATCACATAAATAATAAATATGATGATTTGACAAACTAATGCATAGACAATGCAACTACGAATGAAGGGCTTACGCGATTGGAGATGAAATGGTGAAGAAATTGTGCCTTTTTGAGCCATAATGGATCGGCATTTGACGACCTTTCCCATAATCAGCCCTATTCCCAAAGCACTGGTTTGCAAATTCTTGTAATGTGAATCCTCGCCATAACAGCACCCCTGGCTCCCTATACTGTGCTTCACATCAAATTTTGAAGTTAATTTACAGACAGATATCTTCTTACCTTCATACATTATTAATAGATAATGGCAGACTACTAGTTTTAGTCAGGTTAAGTTCATCGTATGAAGTCAAAATGGATTTATGTTATGATTAAGTCGGGTTATTTGTATTAGGAACTTTAATTTGGGATCGAAATATATCCGATTGGGATTGAGCATTAGGTTTTTTCACCTCGATTTGGATGATTGTTATCTCCAAGGCCAAGCGATTGTTATGATCGAACTAAAGTTGGGTGGTATTTGACATGAGCAATGCCAGGGATGGAGCCAATGTCGCATTAGCCTGTTAATCTGTTATACTTAGATGGGCGACTGTGTAAGTTTAAGTTAAAATGAATCGATCCACCTTATTCATATTAACATTAGGTCAAATGTTTGGGTTGATAGGTCAATACGTCATGATTTATTCATGTTGGTGACTATTTATTGTACCTGAGGAAAGATTATGTCATCGTATGATAGAGCCGCTGCAGAACCAATGTTAACAGCTTCTTCTCCATTGGAAGTCATATAAAATGAAATTCTTCCCTGCCTTTGTGCTTCATAAAGAAAAGTGTCCATAACTTGAAGGGTTATCATACTATTGTGCATTCTTGTTGCCAATTCTCGACTCACCTAGTCACCCAAATAAAAATAAACATAGCAACCATAATCATGTTTATGTTTTGGATGAAACAAATTTTTATTGTTTGTAATTATTCAAACATTATCAAACATGTATTTTGAATTGTGAAAAAACGAAATACCTGTTGGTAAGATTCATCTGAAACAATCTCGCCATGATCGTTAAGAACACGATAACAAGGTATTCTCTTATCAGAATGCTCACTGATGAAACTCATTTCAGAAGTAAACATCACCTTTCCTCCGGGAAAATCCATACCCTATGACATTATTAGTAGCAATAACAATACTCTCAATGTTAGTTCTTTTTTTTCAGCAACCTAGAGAAATCTAAATGTACATAATTTTACTCTTATAATCATTCTTACAAAAAAACATAAATGAATGTTGATTCTAATGGACCTATAGAAACAGAAAAGATTCAAAAATAAATTTTTAGAGTAACCAAAAACATTCAAGGGTTTGGATTCAAAGGCGTCTTTATATTCTTCAATGCATATATAGGCGGTTTTGCATTTCTGGGCCAGTTTTAATTGGCCTTGGATCTTTTGAAGTTTCCGGTCCAAAATGCTATTTTAAGTCACTCTTCACGTTTTAGCAACTAGTCACTAGTTATTCTACATACTCGCATCATTCTTGAATGTCCAAATCTCAATGGAATAAGACTTTTAACCCATAATACCGTATGACAAATTATCTAATGAATTTTTCTATTCCTTTGCCCAAACAAAAAGACTTTTGACCCACAAAGAGAAATAGAATAATAGCCAACACGATGGTTTAGAAATATAGGTGAACATCGGCTATCCCTATGAATAGGTTCAAATATGAATTTTTACCTGGTGAAATTATCTAACATAGTATAATTAGCTTTTCCATGTAAAGTCGTTTTATGATAAGAACTTTTGACACCATCATTTTGAAAAATTCAGTCTTAGTGATTCTAGAAATTTGTGAAGTATGTCCAACTTCTTACTCGCTGATGTAGTACCGTATTCAATCAGAGATAGAAGTTGTCTAGATCAGGATGGATTCATGTTACGTCACTTCAAGTTAGTTCAATGCAAATTAATGCGAGGTCTTGATTGAATTGGGGTAGGTTGAATCATTTCACAATCTAATAAATGATATACAGAATGATAATAAATATCTTGTTATAAGACACTTCTTAAATATCTTATTTTGTCCTAAAAATTATATTATAATATTTTTAAATTGAAAAAAAGATATGATCTAAAAGTGAAAGCACATTGCAACTTATAAATTGTGAAATCATATTTTTATCCATAATCCACCACATTTTAAAATACGTGTATCATATGACTTCATAAGTTAGGGTTGATACATATAATATCACTCTAATGGTATACTTTCTAAACAATAAAAATATAGGTAAAATTAAGCGCGGAGTAATCAATTGATCATGATCTACACTCTATAAAAGGTCAAACTTATGTTGAGTCAAACTATCGTCATAGATTGAACAATAATCATAGGCACAAACTACAATCACATGAGTTCGATTGACATTGAGACTATTCAGTCATATACTCATATTGATATCGACAAGACACAATTATTTCATTTTAGGACAGAATCAGGTCCGTATTCAAGTCTTGCGTGTCGATTGTCTAATTGTTTTTTTTTCTTTTTTTAATGTCTATAATCATGGTACATATGGATTGCCCATCCACTCGGAGCTACCGTCTTGTATTTTCTAGAGAGAAACTTCAGCAAAAAAGGAAGCGTGTGGTTACCAGGCTCAATCAATGGAAGTCATCAAAGGCCTAACTATTGATGTTGAACTTCTCATTCGGGTAACATTTGAACGAATTTTGACGACTGGGTCTTGTATGTGTAGATCTTGTTAAAATACTTGATTTTTCTGGCCCTTAGATCACGTTTAGACATTTTCATTAGAATTTAAACTATTAGGGTATACCAATAATTTGCAAATTTATTTTTAAAAAAGGAATTATGTGGCTTGCAATAAATTCCTTATAGAATCGAATCTGTAGGTTATATGGTTTAGTTTTTGCTTCCTTCTCTATATCGCTTGGGTTCAGCCTTTCACTAAAAGGGGTAATAGAGGATAAAGGACCTCAATGTAGGTCTAATGAAAATCAACTTACCCATTTTTTAAAAAACAAAAGATAATTAGATACTACTTGAATTTACAATTAGGAATATATTCTTATGGAACACCATTATACAGTATGTGTTGTTGGCACCCAAGGACAGAGTTGGTGGGTTTTAATTGGCATGACAGCACCCTTGCACGGTAACCCTAGTCAATGTATTTATCGCAATTTCTGGTTCAAGGAGACAAGGACATTTGAAAAACTTCCAACTACATGCTATACCAGGCCTCATATTGTGAACAGTCACAAGCATATCAAATGGAAATATGGGAATTAAAAAGAATGAGGGGGTCCACCAGATTTGTGAGATCTGGGACTACTGGCGTGAGACTATGTAAAAATTTGTGTCCTATAGTTGGTAGAAGCCATAAAGAAACGACAATTGTTTTTAGTTCTTGAAAATAAGTACGGTGTATTAAATAAATAAACAAGATATAGATTTAGATAGTACTGTGCGGTTTTAAATGTTTCTAAACTACATAAAATTGTCATATTAACAATGATAATTTCTACAAGATTGGGATGGAGAATTTCCCTCAAGCATATGCATGAACAATAAAAAAAAGGTTGGTGAAGTTCTTTTTTTCTTTTGGTAATTTTTTTTTTTGGGGGGGGGGGGGAGGGAGGCCGGGTACTAGATTTATAATTCTGGATCCACCTTATCATTATGCGTATCTAATCAGTGGCTTAAGAATAGAGCTTGATTAATAATATGTTACAGATTGAAGGTAAAGAACAGAGAAAAAAAAATTGGTAATAGAGAAAGAAAATGAGGAAGAAAATTTTAATGAAGCTAATAAGACATGAATGGGAGATTTCATCGTGGATGGTCATCTTCATTGACTTACCTTTCCATCCGCAACCCTCAAATTAAGGGTAAATGATAGCGAAGATGAGATTTTTAATGATTCCAAAGCCCGTATTTCCTAATTTTTTATTAAGGGTCTGTTCTTTTTATTGAAAAATATGGATTAATAAATAGATTAAGTTAGTTGAGATTGATAAAAATAGGTTAAAGTTGGTTGAAATGAGTTGATTTTTTTATATGATAGGTTGAAATTGGTTAAAATAGTAGAAAGTGGGTTGAAGTTGATTGAAGTAGATTGAATTAGGTTAAAGTGGGTTAAAATTGATATTTTTTATTGACATTCGTGAAGTAGATTAAAATAGATTGATGTAAGTTGAAATAGATTGAGGTTGACAAATTTAGATTTACCAACGAAAGAACAGGGCCTTAAGATATCAAATAAGATGTATATAAATTACCTTCAGTTCTTTTCTTCACTTTCTGATCTTTTGTTTGACTAATCTTTCTTTGACTCTCGTATGAAGCACAAAGCTAAACAAGTCCTCAAGATTAAATCATGTCATAACGGTGCATCTCAATTTATAGACATAGAAAATCACAACCCAAAAAAAAAAAAAATTAAAAAATTTTCTCCTATGTTTGGACTAAGAAAAATAGAAAAAGAAAATGTTGAGAAGGTTGGCAAACTTTGCCTTTGTTATAGATAAAGAAATTTTCCTGCCTAATGTTTTTCTTTCATTCTTTTCATCAAATTTTCCTATATCCAAACACACGTATACGTCTGGGGGGGGGGGGGGGGGAAGCAAAATGACAACTTCCAGCTCAGGAAATAATCTACAGGTTCATGTTCTAAGAAACAAAACAATGGATCAGAACCGTCAACTCAATCATAACATCCACAATAATTAAAAACAAAGGATTAGAGAGTAATTATTTTCAAGTACCTGGTTAAGAAGATCATCATGATCTTCATCTTCCTCAGAGGAGTAAAACTGTGGGTCAATCCTCATTTCAGCAGCCTTAGTAGATTCAAAACGTCGACCAACAAAGAAAACAGGGGAAACAACATCTGCTTTTTCATTAAGAAAACTAGCAGCAGTTGTAGTTTTTGTTGTGATATTGTTACGACAGTAATTTGAGTACATCAAATTCTTGATTATGTGCTTTGACGATCTTCTTAACCACAATGCCATTTTCTCTCTCAGAAGACGAGCTCGGAATGAGAACAGAGGACTCTGGAAGGGAAAACAGAGGACAACACGTTTCACCCTTTTTAGCCTTTAGTGAAAATTTGAGTGAGAGCCTTAAAGGGTGATGGGTATTTATGAATGCTTGTCTCGCCATTCATGCACAATTATTTGATTTCGGTCATTTTCGTGTAGTACGTATGGGCACTCAAAGCTGCGTCACATTCTTTTATTAGAATCCTTGGCGTATCTTTAGTCATTTCTTGTCATTTTAATGATAGACATTATACTGAAAGCAACTATTGTTATTACCAGAGTATTAAATGAATTTTAGACCTTTGAGAATCGGCTTAAACTTTTGAGAGAGATCACTCTTGGACAATTATAATTGGGTATATGTTGGAATGTAATAGTAAAGTTTGTCCTACATTGATAAAACTGAAGGGTTTCAGCCTGTATATAAACTGGTGAGCTACTCCACCCATTGTCAATTGATTTTGTATTGGAATCTCATTTGAACTTACATGTATAACATGTTTGTTTAAAACCCAAGTTATATAAAATTTTAACAATATCAAATCATTTTTTATTTACTATTTCCATCTCATTTTATTTACATGTTTCTTTTATAATTATTTGCATAGTTTTTATATTCACACACTGAAGTTAACTTGTTTTCTTATTGTGCTCCTCCTGACAATGGACAACAATGAATCGTTAATGTTTAGGGACTATAAATACGTGCACAATTTCTATATTTTTGAGCCACATAAGTAAATTATTGATGAACTTTTAGTAGAGGGTGGAGAGTGCCCTGTACTCCGAAACTATGGTAAATGTGCTTCGGCTCAATGAACATTTTTTCTTTTTATATCATTTTAGTTTTCAGTTGTTGACATGAATGCCAAAAAATGACGTGGCTTAATTTGATGCGCCCTGCTATACTATGTGTAAATGATTTCTCACTAATTATATATTTTTTAAAATTCAAAATAAATAGAGATATTACATAACAATTAAATTATTGAGGTTTAAAGACTAGAAATGCTAACTAATATTTCTAACTCTAATATGCTAAGGAGATAATTGGCAATGACAGTATATACTTAATATGAATGTTTTGGCAAAGAACCAAGTAAATGACTCGAGGCAGGATGGGTAAAGTTTATAAAAGATGGTTTAGAAAATTTATACTTTAATATATATGCACTTTCCATTTTGAAAATCTTTTTTCCACAAAAAAAAAAAACTTACTCATATACAATTGGTTTGTATATATAAAACTATTTAAGTAATGATGTGATATCTTAAATGATAATAATAATATGAATATATTTTGGAAACTATTGTCAGATATTTGAATTCGAGTTTTATTTACATTGGTCTTCATTTCCCCTTTTTCAACCCCAAAAAAAATTTACTTGCATGAAATCTTACGCATGTCAAATCTTGAGTTTGATTCTTCCTATTTCACTGCATCATATTACATTTTGTGATTCATCTAGTTTTTTTTTTTCCTTAAAAAATTATTCACGTTGATGTTATGATATCATCTTCTTTTCACAATAAAAAATAAGATGTGTGTGTATACGTACCTCAACGTAATCTAATGTATGTATGTATATGATTGTCTTCAGATTGTATATACTTCTTTTTGTATTGAGTCTGCTCGTGTTCATTTAGCTAATGAATGCTGCCAGTCGGCATCAAAAGATTTAGCACGTCGAAACGTGCAATGCATGACGTACGTATGTATACATCTACAGGAGATGTAATATTCTCTTTGTTCTGGGTGACGGACTTGCGGGCATTATGTTCATACATGATACATGGGATTATTCGCTCTGACAGTCTGACTTGATTTTCTTACTTCGTATTTGCATTGTCATGCCTACAAGGGTTATCCTATCTAACCTAGGGCTTTCTTTTGATTTATTATAAGCAAATTATTTTGACTAGTGTTGATCAATACTAATTGGTATTAATAAGGGTTAAATACCAATAAATTACATACAGGAAATATAGCAAAGTGCTTATCAATGTGATTGGGGAGGAGATGGGTACTTATGATTGTTAATTTGGTATTTATGAGTGTGATCAGTAATAATATTAACGGTAGCTACTTACGATAAGTTGAAATGAATAAATTCTGGTGGGTTTTATGTATCCTCCCCCTCCAATATTTCAGATTCTTATTAATGTATTTAAGCACAATATAAATACAAAATCATAAATATCCTACTACAATATACTTTTTAAGTATTTTATCTACAAATTTCCATAATAACTTGATTATTCATGGTACTCGCTGAAAATTGATATATGGAATCATGAATGCCCAGTTATTGACCAAATACAAACTATGTATATATACATATATTTTTATTTATTAAGATAAGCGAGGCCAACCTAGCTACTAAATTTCTATCTCAAAACAACCCGTGAATCACAAGAAGTTCAGAGGTGGGTAATGCCTAAGCTCAGGTCAAATCTAGGACTACCAACTCACAATTTCCTCGCATATAAATGCAAAACAACCCTGTGAAATATTATTTATTTATTTATTTTAATAAAGTATGGGTAAGCTCATGCGTTCATTGGAGAAGGCTAGTCAGGAAAATGCCATTGAAATTCTGTCATCAATTAAGCAACAGTTATCGAAAATTACGTTAATTAGTAATATTACTATGTTGTCTTGAATAACTTTTCTTTTTGCAAGTATAAAGGCTTTTAGTTATTAACATATTTCTCAACTTTCACATAAGATTAACGATATTCAACAACTTTCTTTTAAGATTAAGATACATTAATATGATATTCAATAAATTTATGAAAGTGGTTTAAAGCATACACGATATTTTAATGCTAGTGAATGTACAATATAATTATCAGTAGAAAAACTTATTCTTAAATAAATTTTGTATGACTACCTATTTCGCATACCGACTATGTAAATGTTCACCTTAGCACACCAAAACTACACATTTCGTGTACTAAAACAATACCATTCTTTTTCAGATTCCTTGATACTCTTGATTTTCAAACAATTTCTACTGCGTGGTCAATTCCCCTTTTTGTAATTTTGTGTCAATGTCTGGTTATGGTCGTCGCATCTCCCCCCCGGCCCCCCTTCTCTCTTTTTTTTTTTTTTTTAGTGTTTTATTTTCTTTGTTAACTTCGAGTAGACTTGATCAACAGGCCAGACTTCACCCAACCCTCCCCACCAAAACAAGGATTAGGTCAACTTTTTTTTTTTTTTTTAAGCCTTCGATCAATCCTGACCCTCAAATTGAAGGTACCTGATTGTGATGAAGGACAGGCTCGAGGCAGAGGCTGGCTTTGCCCGCAGACCCTCACTTAATAAAATTATATTTAAAATCCAAACAAATGATTTTGGATTTCATTTTTTAAAGGCATTTTGACTTTCTACTTTCTTGCCTCCTCGCAACTCTTCTTCACATCTCCCTCCCTCGCTCTCAAACTCCCTCCCTCTCATGCCTCCTCTCTGTTGTTTGGAGTCATTGTATAGTGAACTAACATTGTTATAGCTAAAAGTATGTGCTAGAATGCTTGTGGTAATTATAATACTTTTTGTTTGAACATTCTATTACTGCTTGGTCTTCACTTAATTGAAAGTTGAACTTTATCAGTAAAATGAAATTTAGAGAACAATGTCATTTTCTATATAGGAAGAGTTTGAGGGTTGGACATCACCTGATGACCTGAGGGTACCTCAGGGTCAGATTCGGAATCACATTCAGGGATATGCCGACCTGCATAAGGATTTGGTAGGGTTACGATCGAGAAAACTTTACATGCTCACCCTCATGATCTCACCCTCGAGGCCTCGACCCGACCCGGCCCTCACTTTATAGGTCTAACTTGGAGATATATTCCCTAGTAATCTTCGGCGTAAGCTATATAAGCTAGAGTTTAGCACCTTTTTTTGGCTTTTCCACCATCAAAAACCCCTGAAGCTTTTTTTTTTCTTTTTTTTTGAAAGAACTTATTTTAAAAAAAAGGAAGGGAGCCGTAGCCATTGTCAACCTTATGCTATATTGTAAAATATTACGTGCTTTCGTGTGATTTTTGAGAATATAAGTAGACCTAGTAAAATTAATCCGAGACCCGAAATTCGAATCAAATGACCCAGATCCATATCCGACCCGACATTCGAAATAGGCTCACCCAAAAGTGAACCTGATATTCGAATTGATCCGAACCGAACCATACACGACCTGAAATTTCCGATAAAGTTGCTTATTTTTGTATGACAAGCTTATTGGAATAAAAATTGGTTAACTTAGAGTTGAGCCGAACTGAAGTTCAACCGACCCGACCCCAAATATCGCTTGATTCGAAGCATGACCTGGCCCAAACTTAATCTTATCCGTATTCGAATCGAATGACCCGTTTGTCAGGTCTAAAAATAAGCCATTTGACTTCAGTAGATAAGGGGGGAAAAAGGAGGAAAATAGGGGCAAAAAAAAAAAAGAGTTATTTACATCCGGTTCATCCAACTTTGAACCGCAAATTTTTGGAACCCACAACTATGAAAATAAATATTTGGGTCTATCCAACTATGGGTTAATTTATAAAAGCGGACCAGTTGTCACTTTGTGTTCAGTGACATGGCACTCTAGTATTCCAAAAATACCCCTATTTTAATGAAGTGCCCAGCACTTTCTCTCCACCTAACTGAAAAAATAACACATTAAAAAATAGTATACTTAAAATACAACTTTTTTTTGAGGCGGCAGAGAGAAGAAGAAAGCTAGATTGTGTCTTTTTGTGGGTGTGGGAAAATGAATTTTTAGATTTACAATAGTTGATCTTGTATTCGCCTGTTTTCTTTTTTTTTTTTTTGGAGGGTGGTTTCAGTTTGTTTTCCTTACAGGCGAGTAAATGTGCGGGCTCTTCACCAATTTTTGACCTTTTTTTGGTAATTTCATTACTTAGGTCATTTTTATTTTTGAATTGCCACCAATTTGTAAATTATTCCCATAGTTGGGTGGACCCACCTATTTATTTTCATAATTGTGGATTCGAAAAATTCACACACCATACTTCGATGGATAGGAATGTAAATAACTTGCAAAAAAAAAAAAGACAACTTCAATGATATCAATGATTTGGCAAAATCATCTATTCAGAGTCATGTCATCCTCCACATTAGCAAATCAATAAGGTAACTAATGCTTGACCAAAACCCCAAGCTCACCAAGGCAAAATGTTGATTTCTTCCCAGTTAGCAAATGCAGTACGTATGTTTACTATTTTATTCCTCATTTACTATGCCAATAAATACCTAACAAGACTGTTCTTTTCAACTTAGCATAGATACTTATTGTCAATATTCAACACTAATAAGTACTCATTTGCACTAATCAGTACTCACCAACACCGATCAACACTCATCAGTACGTTATCATATTTCTTACTCACATTTTAGCCCTGATCAATACAGATTAGCACTCATCAGTAATAAATTATTTATAATAAGTTAAAAAGAATAGGCCCACAAATTCTGATAGCGCACATCATATGATATCATCATCATTCTTTCCGTTTCTCTCTAAAAGCCTCACCTTTATCCACTAAAGGTTAAATAATTAAGGTTACCATCGTTGTTATTCAACATTTTTATATGATCCTAACTTGGATGTCAAAGGGACACATTCCCTAATATCCACCGCGTGGCCGTGAGGAGTATCTCAGGACACCCCAAGGCTGCTGTAACATAGTCTCATTCTACCAGATCGTTACTCTTTAGTTTTTCCCAAAACAAATAACAATATCTAATACGTTAACGTAACATTTGAAAAGATTGAAATATGTATAGTCGTAAAGCCTTATAGGTGCTAAGTAACAATCTCAATTTAATAACAAGTCTAGCTAATATGGACATACTTGCCAGCTGCTTCTGTTTTGAAAGCCATGGACGGCAATGAATCTGAGGAAGCCATAAACAGAAGGCAAATAACACAATGCAAGCCTCCAAGGTGAGGAGAAGGGGGGAAAAAAGGAGATCTCAGTAGCAGTCAACTGAATCACTAACTTTTTCTTCCCCAGAAATTTAAGGGCTTCCAAAAAGGTTAACTTGTGCAAGTTGTTCTGCTTGCCAGGGAGCAGGACCATTCGTACTTTTTGTCTTTGACTTGATGAATTTATTACAACTCTGACACTCTTCAACCGATCTACACTACGGCTTGCGAGGGGTCGTTACTCTGACACTTCAACCAAGCTATACTATGGCTTGCAAGGTGTTGTTACTCATTCAATAAGAGATTTGGACAAACGGATTGTTGAGCCCGAGTATGGGCAGGTGAGATTTGGATTAAGTTTGATCGTTATTCGGTCTAATACACATATTTTATAACAGAAAGTAATTTTAGAAGGAATTTTTTTATTTTGGTTAATGGGCCGCCCTCAATTCGGCCCTATCACAAGGTCACCCAATTAGGAGGTGAGGTTGGGGTATGCATCTCACATAACTGGGCCTACAGCCTGTCCCCCCCCCCCCCCAATCGTCAACCGTAGGAAGCGAAGCAGACCGATATCAAACCTATGACATAAGCAATCACAAGTGAACAGTTTGTCATATGAGTTATCACAGGTCAGCATGAGTAAGTCTAAATTTTTTTTTCCCCCCGATTATTAGTAGGGTAAAAACCCAGAAAAATAAGATGACAAAAGTAATGCACAAAATAAATACTAAAATCAAACCTAAATTCAGCTATTACAAATGACAAACACACAACAGCCTGCTATTTTCAATCTAAATAGTTAAAGAATGTTAATCACTATATGAGAGCAGAGGAACAAGAACGAGAGAGAAGAGAGAATCCATAGCATCAGTTTATTGATTTAAATGAATGAATGAGAGAAATGGATACAACAGTGTATATAAAGGAATGCTGACTAAGGCTAAATCTCTAATAAAGAGTTAGTTACAGTTTTGGTACATGTCAGCATATGCCATAACAAACTCTGGCAAGGTGGTTATTTCCTTGCTCTCTGATCTGGCATGTGTAGCTCATCACCCCCCTCAAGCTAGAATGGTGAGGATGAGGAACTATTCCTAGCTTGGTCAGAAGGTGCTCATGCTGATGTGAAGCTAAAATCTTGGTCAAAACATCAGCTAACTGTTGTGTAGTAGGCAAGTACGAGAGTTGTAATAAACCTTCTAATGCTCTTTCTTTTGTGAAATGGCAATCAGTTTCAATGTATTTCGTTCTTTCATGAAACATAGGATTCTTGCCAATGTGTATAGCAGGCTGATTGTCACAATGTAGAGTGATAGGCTTGAGGGAATGTACACCAAGTTCGTCAAAGAGTCTGACTAGCCAAGTGGCCTCTGTTGCCACCTAAGACATAACTCTGTATTCATCCTTAGAAGATGATCTAGATATGGTGCTTTGCTTCTTGCTTTTTTAACTGATAGGAGAATATCCAAACATAAGCAAATAGCCTGTTGTAGATCTTCTAGAGAAGAGACAAGCAGCCTAATCTGAGTCAGAGTAGCTTGTAAAACAAGCTGATTAGTTGTTTTCAGTAAAATACTCTTTCCTATGGTGCCCTAAATATATCTCAGGGTATGATGTAAAGCTTGTAGGTGAGAAGACTTGGGCTGCTACATGAATTGACTCAGGGTTTGAGCTATAAAGCATAAATTTGGTCTGGTATTTGTTAAAAAATTTATCATGCCCACCATAGCTCTATAATAGGTGGGATCAGATAGGAGTTCACCCTTATCCGAGCTTAGTTTGCAGTTGAAAGGTAAAGGAGTGGAAACAGGTTTTGAATTAGGTAGAGCACTTTCTTTCAGAAGTTCATAAGTGAACTTCTTTTAGGACAGCACAATTCCTTTAGAAACATAGCTCACTTCTAAGCTAAGAAAGTAGTTAAGTCTACCAAGGTCTTTGATGCCAAAATATTTATGAAGATGTTGCTTAACATGTTCTATCTCTACTGGATTAGAACTTGCGAGCATAATGTCATCAACATGAACTATGTTAGGCGATAAATTGTCGCATTTTACATGCCTCTTTTACTTGATTTTAGCTCGAATAATAATCTAATATTTAGGATTTTGCTTGTTTTATTTATATAATCTTTAGGATTTTTACTTATTTTATTTACTTTTGTAGGTAATAAGTTCAACCGAACAAGTGCCGAAAAAAGGAGCAAAAAAGGAACAAAGGAAGATTAAAAGCGGGCGCGGCCAAAAAAAGGGCATGGGGGCCCCGTGCCACCATGCCCAGAAAAGTGGCACGAGGGCCCTATGCCAGGCGGCACGGCCGTGCCTCCCACGGCCCCCGTGCGCCGTTTCGCGGCTCGTCGTCTCCTATTTATAGGCTTTGCTT
The DNA here is from genome assembly GCA_029747015.1 of Carnegiea gigantea. Taxonomy (NCBI): domain Eukaryota; kingdom Viridiplantae; phylum Streptophyta; class Magnoliopsida; order Caryophyllales; family Cactaceae; genus Carnegiea; species Carnegiea gigantea. The sequence goes on along the minus strand of JAKOGI010000098.1, from coordinate 1,186,735 downwards.
CGTGACTTTTAGGGGGTTCTGCTATGTAATTTTTAGGGTAGTTTAGTTTAGGTTTTAGCCAATAAAAACTCCATTGAGGAGATTAGATTAGGATTGTATTGAATTAATTTTGGATTCAAGCACTTGGATTTCAAATTCTTCGCTTCAATCCATAAGTCTTCTTCTTGTCTTTCTCTCTATTTCTTGTTTCGTTCTTGTTTTAGATTTTGTTAATTTAGTTCATATGTTTGGTTTTGATTTGATTCAATCTGTTAGAATGTATAAGGTTTTGATGATAACAAATCCAAGTGTTGTTGTTACGCCAAACAGGCTTTCTAAACAGATTCTTACTGCTGTTATCAAGTCTTAAAACTGCTTGACTAATGGATTATCAAGAACAGGTACTCAAGTCAGCGATACAAAAACAGCCGTAAAGAACAGGTTCTGCGAAGTGTTTGAAGCACAGGATATAAGTGCAGCCGTGAGAAACAGATCCTGTGAAGTGTTTGCAGCAAATTCGTCTTTCTACAAGATGACTAGTGGTTACAACAAGATGTCTTGATTTAATTTGGTTTTATATTTTTAGACTCTTGTTAATATGCCAATCAGAAAGTCTTAACTTACCACTTACTTGAAACGGTTTTGCTTTTTTGGAAAATATTTCGGATCACCCTTCGAAACAATTCTGAAAACAGGACGCTCAGGGTGTTTCCAGAATAAGCTGCGAAAAACAATTTTTCACGCTTTGATCTTTTGGATTTTGAGCAGCTTCTCCAAGATTTGCAAGAAAGATTTTTTCTATGGAGTATTTTAGCCCTTACCCTAAAAACGGTTATTAAAATCTAAGGGGATTTGCAAAATCTTTTTGAATAAAAAGAATATCCAATTTTTGGCAAGTGGATAAGGTTGTTGAGAAAAACATGGGCTAGTTGTTGAGAATCACCGCCTTATGCGCACGGTTTAGGAAGTGTTTCCAGCTCATGTTTCCTCATCCCTTGTGGCTAAAGAATTCTATATTTTTTAGGGTTTTTAGTTTCTGAAAATTTGAGAAATTGTTTTTCCGAGCACTATATAAAGTCGCTTCTTAGAACGTTAGAATCATCGGTTTTCAAAAAGGAAAAATTCAGTGTTTATGAGCTTAAAAATTTGAAAAGAAAACCGTGTCTAGTGAGTGAGTTATTTAAGCTTTCAAAGTTGGCATACTAGGACTTCATTGTACCCTATATTAGCTTAGTTGAGAAGCATTGTAATAGGGTGTTTTTCTTTATATTCTTCTTTCACAAAAGTGAGTTGAGTGTGTGTCCAAATCAAGGGGATTTTGGACGTGGGGTAACCTGTCTTAGGGAAGACGGTTACGTGGGTTGCAATTTGCAACAAGGTGTGTTACTATTGTAACGTGATTAGCCCGTTTAGTGAAGTGTGTAAATCCTACACGAGGTAGGTCGTGGTTTTTCACCTCAGTTGGGCTAGAGGTGTTTTCTACGTAAAAATCCTGTGCCCATTATTTCTGCATTCAATTTTGTTGGATTTTCAGTTCTGCATATCTCAGAAACAGCCTGCGCGAACAGGGTCTAAGACTGTTTGCTAGCATATTGCGAAAAATCGGACACCACAATTCACCCCCCCTTTTGTGGTTGTGTACTCTCGAAAGCAACAAGTGGTATCAGAGCAGGTTCTCCTTTGAAAGGCTAACACCTTGAGAGATCCTTGAAGATGAGTACCCCACAAGGCATGCTTGAAGGTCAATCCATAACTCGACCACCATACTTCAATGGCCAACACTATGGTTGGTGGAAGAATAGGATGGAAAACTACATCCAAGTCGAGGACTATGAGTTGTGGATGCTCATCAAGAATGGACCACTCATCCCAAAGAAAATAACTGAAGATGGAAAGTCAATCCCCAAGGAGCCTAAAGAATTCAATACTGAAGATTACAAAATGATGGAGAAGAATGCCAAAGCCAAGAAACTTCTATATTTCGGCCTAGGTCCTGATGAATATACTCGCATATCTGAATGTGAGTCGGCCAAGGAGATCTGGGATGCTTTGCAAATAGCTCACGAAGGGACCAATCAGGTAAAGCAATCCCGGATTGAATTGCTTATGAGAAAATATGAGCTGTTTGAGATGGGTGATCGTAAAAGTGTGATGGACATGAACACTCGCTTCACTCACATAACGAATGAGTTGAAATCCCTGGGAAAATTCTTCACCACCGAAGAACTGGTGAGGAAAATCCTAAGAATTTTACCTCATTCTTGGGAAGCGAAAGTCACGGCCATCCAAGAAGCTAAGGACATGAAGAAGATCACCGTAGATGAGCTGATTGGAAATCTCCAAACGTATGAACTTAGAAAAAATTCTCAGCAGAAAGATGAGATAAAGAGAGATCGAGGTCTTGCACTAAAGGCCTTAGAAGATGATTCTGATTCTGATGAAGAGGAGATTGCCATGATAACTCAAAAATTTAAGAAGTTCTTTAAGAAAGTTAAAGAAAACAGCAAAAGAAAGGACTTCGGCAAGGGCAGGAACACCTCTCGGGAACAGTTCTCTGGATGCTTCAAGTGTGGCAAGCTAGACCACATTGTGAGAAACTGCCCATTACACAAGGAGGAACAAGAACCCGAACACCCTAGAAAACAAGGGAGGAAACAGGGTGTAAGAAGCTCAGCGAAACGATTCTCAAAAGCTATGCTCGCGGCTTGGGGTGATTCAAGCGAGGACGAGGAAAGGTCTGAAGCCGAGGAAACTGATGTAGCACTCATGGTAAGAAGTGACACTGATTCAGATGATGGATCAACAGATAGTCTGACTCAACTCAAGAACAAGGTACGTGGTCTAAATAAATCAACTCTTGAGGAATTAGTGTACACTATAATGGATATATGTGCTGAATTAAAAAGGGATGTTCGTGACCTAAAACTTGAAAATGAAACTCTTAAATTCGAAAAACTTGAAGTTGACAAAGAGACACTTGTCTTGCATGAAAACATTAATGTGCTTAAAGAGACTCTACTTATGAAAGAAGAGACTTGTTCCATTAATCTGACTGAGCTGGAAAAGGAATCTCTTGACTTAAAAGGAAAGGTCGAATCTTTGCTGGAAGAAAACAAAAACTTGCTTGAGAAAATAAAATAAATGGAATTAGACCTTGTCACAAACAAGCTCTGAAACAGGTTCTCAAGGGCGCTTGAATGGTTAAACACACATCATAGTCGAAATAGAAGAGGACTAGGTTTTGTGCCTAAGATGACCTACCCAGTGAATAGAAAATACGTAGGATTATCTGAGAACATTGTATGTTACCACTGTCGTAAAACGGGTCATTATCGTTATACTTGTCCCTCGAGAAAGTATGCCATTAAAAGGAACACAGCTTATGTAAAACAACTATGGGTTAGGAAAGATGAGATTTGTGCGTCTAAAGGAACGAGACCCAAGTGGATCTGGGTTCCCAAAACTAACCTATGATCTGTTTTGCAGGCTGAAGTGAGAGAAAACCACCCAGCAAACAACCCAGCAAACAGCGCAGGGAACAACCTAGGGAACAAGCAGCTGTGGTATGTTGACAGTGGGTGTTCGAGGCATATGACTGGTGAAAAATCCAATTTTCTCTCACTTACAACTTCAGAAGGAGGGAGTGTGGCATTTGGAAACGGCAAATCCGGGACAATTGTCGGTATAGGTAAGATAGGTGAGTCACTCTCCCATTCAATTGATAATATTTATTTTGTGGATGGATTAAAACACAACTTGCTAAGTGTGTCCCAACTGTGTGACAAAGACAACCTAGTAGTGTTCTCTCCAATACGTTGCTTGGTTGTAAATATGAACACAGAAGATGTTGTGTTGAGGGGGAAGCGACACAAAAATGTTTACAAAGTGTGTATTTCTACTCTTCCCCAAAATAATTTGACTTGTTTGAGTGCTTTAAATGATGATGTTATGCTTTGGCACAAAAGACTAGGTCATGCAAGTTACTCACTTTTGAACAAACTTATAACCAAAGACTTAGTGGTTGGCTTACCTTCCATCAAATTCAATGATGATAAGGTATGTGATGCATGTGCCAAAGGCAAACAAGTCAGAAATTCATTTAAATCTAAAAAGTGTGTAAGCACTACTCGACCTCTTGAATTGATACATATGGATTTATGTGGTCCAATGAGGATTATGAGTAGAGGTGGTAAGAGGTATGTGCTTGTGATAGTGGATGACTACTCTCGTTTCACTTGGACCTTGTTTTTGGCTTCTAAAGATGAAACTTTTGAAAAATTTCTTGCTTTCATTAGAAAAACTGAAAAGAGGGTAGGATACTCTTTGGTGTGCCTAAGGTCTGATCATGGTACGAAATTTGAGAATTCAAACTTTATTAACTATTGTAATGAGCATGGTGTAGATCACAACTTCTCAGCCCCAAGAGCACCCCAACAGAACGGGGTGGTAGAACGCAAAAATCGTACTCTAGAAGACATGACTAGAACAATGCTTGTTGCTAGTGGTCTTCCTAGAAATTTTTGGGCTGAAGCTTTGAACACATCATGTTACATTATAAATAGATGCATGATTAGACTTCTTCTTAACAAAACGCCTTATGAGCTCCTCAAGGGAAGAAAACCCAATATTATGCATTTGAGAGTATTTGGTTGTAAATGTTTTGTGCATAATAATGGAAAGGATGCCTTAGGGAAATTTGATCCAAGGAGTGATGAGGCAATATTCCTTGGTTACTCCTCGCATAGTAAGGCATACAAAGTGTTTAATAATAGAACCTTGTGTGTTGAGGAAAGTGTGCATGTGCTTTTTAATGAAACTAACTCTCTAAGTGAGAATGATGCACAGGAGGAAGACCTTGAACTAGGTCTTGTTAGAAAAGACTTGTTGCTCCAAGATGAACAAGGTAAGGAAGCCACTGAGGGATCAAGGTCTGAAGCTGTTCTTAAGGAAGGTAAGCAAGGTGTGAACCAAACAGGGGGAAACAGGGTGGAACCCTGTTCGGGAATCCTTCAGGGATAAATTCGGGAACAAGTTCTCAAACAGGCTCGAGAACAGGTTCTGAACCTATTTCACCGAGTATTCCAGCTAGGATGGAGAGCGTGTCTGTGAACCACTTTCACCACGATCATGGAAATACCAAAGTTCACATCCTCTTGATCAAATTCTGTCTGATATTAATGCAGGAGTTCAAACTAGATCTAGACCCAAAAATTTCTGTGCTTTCTATGCTTTTCTCTCAAAAATTGAGCCAAAGAATATTAATGACGCTCTTGCAGATTCAGATTGGGTCACAGCCATGCAAGAAGAACTCCATCAGTTTGAAAGGAACAAGGTATGGCACCTTGTGCCACGGCCAGAGGATAGAACAATCATTGGAACCAAGTGGGTATTCCGTAACAAGCTTGATGAGTGCAGAACAGTCACTAGGAACAAGGCCCGGCTGGTGGTTCAAGGCTACAACCAAGAAGAGGGAATTGATTATGAAGAGACCTTTGCACCTGTTGCAAGGATGGAGGCCATTCGAATCTTAATAGCCTTTGCAGCCCACATGGAGATCAAGTTGTATCAAATGAATGTCAAAAGTGCATTTCTAAATGGATACCTTAAAGAAAAAGTGTATGTCAAACAACCCCCCGGTTTTGAAAGTGATGAATTTCCTAACCATGTTTTCAAACTTGACAAAGCACTTTATGGTTTAAAACAAGCTCCCAGAGCTTGGTATGAGCGGTTGTCAAATTTCTTATTGGAAAATAATTTCAGAAGAGGCAAGGTAGATAATACCTTGTTTCTAAAATCTAAGGGGGAACATTTGTTGATTGTCCAAGTATATGTCGATGACATCATATTTGGTGCAACTCATCATGATTTGTGTGACGAATTTTCAAAAATGATGAGGAGTGAGTTTGAAATGAGCATGATGGGTGAGCTTAATTTCTTTTTAGGCTTGCAAATCAAGCAAACTTCAAACGGCACCATGATCCATCAACAAAAGTATGTCAAGGAGTTACTTAAGCGTTTTGGGATGGAGTCGGCCAAGCCCATTGATACTCCCATCTCTCTCTCAACCAGGTTGATAATGGATGATGGAAGTCCCTCAATTGAGGAGAAATCCTATAGGGGCATGATAGGGTCACTCCTATACCTAACCGCTAGTAGACCTGACATTGTTTTCAGTGTTGGTCTATGTGCACGTTTTCAGTCTAACCCTAAAGAAACTCATCTAAAGGCTGTTAAACAGATTTTAAGATATTTAAAACATACACCTGATCTAGCCTTGTGGTATCCTAGAGGTTGCAACTTTGATCTTGTTGGGTATGCTGATGCTGATTATGCAGGTTTCTTGGTTGATAGAAAAAGCACCTCAGGTATGGCTCACTTTCTTGGACCTTGTTTGGTATCTTGGGCAACCAAGAAACAACTCTTTGTTACCTTATCCACAGCAGAAGCTGAATACGTGGCAGCTGCATCCTGTTGTGCTCAGTTATTATGGATAAGGCAACAACTCAAGGATTTTTGTGTTGACATAGGATGCATTCCTATTTATTGTGACAATACAAGTGCAATTAACATTGCCAAAAATCCATGTCAACACAAAAGAACAAAACATATTGACATTCGTCATCATTTTTTAAGAGACAATGTTGAAAAAGGAGTGATCTCAATGCATTTTTGTGCCATTGAAAATCAAATTGCTGATATATTCACCAAGGCACTAAGCAGAGAACAATTTGAAAGGAATAGACTCAAACTAGGTTTAATTAGAACAACTTGACCATCTTGTTCTCTCTCCTTGTTGGCAAAATTTAAAATGCTATGGGTACAACATATTAAATTTTTGTTTGCAATCAACTTCTGTGCTATGTTTAGAATATGTGAGGTATGCAACCTGCTGACACTCGTTGAGGTGTAATGAGATTGCCCTTATTATCCCATGTTACCTAGCAAGTAACCTCAAGAACAAGCATCAGAAACAAGTACACCTTTTGTTTGTCAAATATGTGCAACTAGTTGGGAATTGCTAAACCGAGGCATGCGCGGCCTAATTTAATGCTAAAGCTCGTTGCAAAACGGGCAAAATCTTTAAAAGATCTTGCACGCTTCTCTCTCTTTAAATCTCTCTTCAAATTTGCTTCACTCTCTCACCTTAACCAAAATTCCTCTTGCTCTGAAAATCTGCTCGAGAAACTCTAATCTCTCTCTTTCCTCTGAAAAAATGGCGTCCCCCATCAGCACCGAGAGTTCCTCGACCTTGACCCAGGGCAACCAGTCGCCAAGCACAGCCTTGCAAACAGCCACAGCCCTGTTTGCGCCTACACAGTTTCTGGCAGCGTTAATGGAAGGTAAATCCACTAAACCTTCTAGCCAAATTATCTACAAACCTTTTGGGTTTTTGAAGAGTATAGACCTTAGAACAGTAGGTCTAAAATTGGAAGACATTCCCTACAAATTTGGGTGGGATTTAATTTTGTTTAGTGAATCGGGCGCATGTCAACCCCAAGAACCTGTTGGGGCATATGACCGAAAAATTGGGGCTTTAGATGAACTCTTTCTATTCGAACATGGCCTAGATGACATCAATTCGTTTGGGCTGTTTCCAGAGCAGGAAACAGGGGCCAAAACAGGGCCTGAGGTTTTTCGGGATGACCTAGGGAAGGATTTGTCAAAAGAAGAAGGGGAAAGCAGTGGTCAAATGGAGGAGTCTCTTGTCAAGCCTGCACAAGCCACACCGGTAACATAAACCGATGAGAAACGCAAAAGGTACAAAATTGTGGCTAGGCGTACTAGAATGCCAAGAACACGACCACCATCAAGGCTCTAAAAGCGGCCAGACTGAAGAACCCTCAAAAAGTGAAACCCCTGTCAAACCAAAACCACAAATCCCCTCTTCGGCCAAACCCACAAACAGGCCAACTCGAAAATTAGCCCGAATTGCTTTCCAATCCATGCCTTGTCCTACCAAACAGTCATTCCCTGTTGTTGAGGAAATTGATTCCTCTGACCTTTATCAGATAGCGACACTGAGAACACCTCCTTCAAACAGGGCACTCCCGTGTTCTCAGAGGATAAGCCTCTGCCTGCACCAAAATCAACCTCCACTTTACCCTCCAAACCATTACCCCTCAAAACTCCCAAGAGAAAAGCCTCCCTCAAACACGCCTCCACACAAGACCCTCCTACTGAGCCCCACCCTAAGAGAGCCAAGAAGTCTACCCCGTCTACCATTTCAGCCAAACTGACCCAATTGCTTCAGAGACGGGTCGTCAGGGGCAAAATTATCAAGGTAAAATATTTTGAGGAACAGGGTCTGGGGGTGTTTCTGCACAAGTTGCGTGCACAGGGGTGGTATGAGCTGTTTACAAACACCCAGCTGGGGTGTTCTGTACATGAGTTGGCAGAGTTCTATGCCAACTGCACTGTCACCGAAGGAGTGGTGACAAGTATTGTTAATGGGCAACAGCTTCGCTTTGATGCGAAGATATTAGGGGAATTCTGGGGATTCCCTCCACGGGCTTTGATATATATGTGAGAGAAGACAAGACTATTCTAGGGACAGCCAGGCTGCTGGAGCTCTCCCAGAAATTTAGCCAGCAACCAAGCCTGCAAACACCCAAGTCCGTGAAGAAAGGGGACATGACATCGCTCCATCAATTGATATTTTGGTTTATTATCAAGAATGTCATTCCTCGGGGCCAGGGTCGCAATCTTGCTGATACCATGGATCAGTGTCTTATGGACCTAATGGACAGGGAAGAGCAAATCAACCTTCCTGCCATTATGGTTCGACATATTGCAAGAATTGCAAACACCTCCAGGGAACATGACCTGGGGTATGGTTTCTTCCTGACTAGTATCTTTGGCCATTTTGGAGTGACATTACAGGAGAAGGTGGGAGCTCAGTTCATGGATGAGATTGGGAGTAACACCCTTATGGGGTGTGGATACACTTTGGTTGAGGGGTCTGCATCCGAACAGGGGACAAAAACACCCCGTCCTCCTGTTCCTGGCAGTTCCTCAATCAAACTTGAGGCTGCTCTGCAAGAAAACTCTCGTCTCAGTGCTGAGCTTACTGCTGTGAAGGCTGCCCTGGACGAGGAAAAAGCTCTAAATGTTAAGCGCCATGAAGATCTCCTCGCCCTTCTCTCTTCCCTTTCAGTAAAACTTTCTCCTGCTCCCTGATCACCCCCCATAAGCTGTTCCCATCGGTTGTTCTCAAAGGCTGTTCTCACTTTTCTTGGTTATCCTCTCTTGCTAGTTTGTACTATGTTGCACTCTTTTGGTGAATGACAGGTTATCTTGGTTTTTGATTGGCTTTGCCTTGCTTGCTTGTTGCTGTGAATTGCTTGTGTGTGACTAGGATGGCCAATCTCATTACCGTACCAACACACTTGAGTGTATCGCCTGTTGACTTTCCTCCATTACCCAAGTGGTGGTGATAGCAAACACCCTCTGTTTGACTGTTCGCTCCTACTTTTTAATGATGCCAAAAGGGGGAAGATAGGATGACCAATATTGTTTTAGTTTTGCCATGGACGTGTTAATTTTCTTACACTTTTTTTCGATACTCACTGCTTCATGTGAATGTGACAAATTGGCACTAATCACTTCAATTGTCCTTGAAAGTCAATATGGTCACTTGGTTTGTCATCATCAAAAAGGGAGAATTTGTTAGAATGTATAAGGTTTTGATGATAACAAATCCAAGTGTTGTTGTTGCGCCAAACAGGCTTTCTAAACAGATTCTTACGGCTGTTCTCAAGTCTTAAAACTGCTTGACTAATGGATTATCAAGAACAGGTACTCAAGTCAGCGATACAAAAACAGCCGTAAAGAACAGGTTCTGCGAAGTGTTTGAAGCGCAGGATATAAGTGCAGCTGTGAGAAACAGATCCTGTGAAGTGTTTGCAGCAAATTCGTCTTTCTACAAGATGACTAGTGGTTACAACAAGATGTCTTGATTTAATTTGGTTTTATATTTTTAGACTCTTGTTAATATGCCAATCAGAAAATCTTAACTTACTTGAAACGGTTTTGCTTTTTTGAAAAATATTTCGGATCACCCTTCGAAACAATTCTGGAAATAGGACGCTCAGGGTGTTTCCAGAATAAGCTGCGAAAAACAATTTTTCACATTTTTATCTTTTGGATTTTGAGCAGCTTCTCCAAGATTTGCAAGAAAGATTTTTTCTATGGAGTATCTTACCCCTTACCCTAAAAACGGTTATTAAAATCTAAGGGGATTTGCAAAATCTTTTTGAATAAAAAGAATATCCAATTTTTGGCAAGTGGATAAGGTTGTTGAGAAAAACATGGGCTAGTTGCTGAGAATCACCGCCTTATGCACACGGTTTAGGAAGTGTTTCCAGCTTATGTTTCCTCATCCCTTGTGGCTAAAGAATTCTATATTCTTTAGGGTTTTTAGTTTCCAAAAATTTGAGGAATTGTTTTTCCAAGCACTATATAAAGTCGCTTCTTAGAACGTTAGAATCATCGGTTTTCAAAAAGGAAAAATTCAATGTTCATGAGCTTAAAAGTTTGAAAAGAAAACCGTGTCTAGGGAGTGAGTTATTTGAGCTTTCAAAGTTGGCATACTAGGACTTCATTGTACCCTATATTAGCTTAGTTGAGAAGCATTGTAATAGGGTGTTTTTCTTTATATTCTTCTTTCACAAAAGTGAGTTGAGTGTGTGTCCAAATCAAGGAGATTTTGGATGTGGGGTAACCTGTCTTAGGGAAGACGGTTACGTGGGTTGCAATTTGTAACAAGGTGTGTTACTATTGTAACGTGATTAGCCCATTTAGTGAAGTGTTTAAATCCTACACGAGGTAGGTCGTGGTTTTTCACCTCAGTTGGGCTAGAGGTGTTTTCCATGTAAAAATCCTGTGTCCATTATTTCTGCATTCAATTTTGTTGGATTTTCGGTTCTGCATATCTCAGAAACTGCCTGCGCGAAAAATCGAACACCACAATTCACCCCCCCTCTTGTGGTTGTGTACTCTCGAAAGCAACACAATCGTTTAGTTTTTATGTTTAATTCATGTTTGATTGCATGTTAGAATTGGTTTAGTTTCATGCCTCTCCTCTCTACTTCATACTTGTGTTCTTCGTTAGTCTGGGTTTAAGTTTTTGTGTTTTGTTGATGATTAGTTGCTAGATTTTATGGGCTTGGATTGTAATTAGCCTCTTGATGGCCAATTAATCTTATTTTAGGCCTAACCATACCTAATCTATACTTAGAACCTAGAGGTTTCTCTCGCGCCTGCCAAGTGTTCGATGAAATACTTGAGAGAGCTTTCATCCATATTTTTGGGCGATTGATTTATGCTGAGAGGTGAGGTCAATTTGTTAGTGTGGGAGAGGGAATAGCCAAGTTCGGGACATGAAAATAGTACTCGACCCGAGCTAGGTCTGAGGGTTGCTAATTTTGTGGCCTAATTGGGCTAACCCCATAAAAATAGGTAGTTAGGTGAATTAGACTAGCCTATGACCCTTGAAAGAGGGCTTGGGTGGTTTTTAATGGTGCAACCAACTATTTCTTGTTCATAGTGTAATTTGGGTAGGTTAGGACTCGTCTCAATTAGTTGGTTTGTCATTTGGCGACATCGTAAACCCAAGTCTCTTTTTGATTATTTGTTTTAGTAGTTTAGTCCTCCTTCCCTAACTCTCTATCTGGCCTAGATTGATACGCTTGAGTAAGTTTTGGTAATTGAAACCCAACTCCCTGTGGAATACGACCCGTACTTACCGGTTGCTAGCAACAACTATACCATGTACTTGCAGTAATTTTTAACTTAACAAGTTCTTGGCGCCGTTGCCAGAAAATTGGCGTTTTTCAATATTGAGATTTACTTGAGCATTCGAGACTAGGCTTTTATTTGGAAAAAAAATCGAAAAACATTTCTTAAAAAAATGACAATTTTCCACTTTCCTCAATATGAGTATGAATTATTTTGGAAATATTACGATAGATTACATGATTTTCTTGCTCATTGTGGTTATTGCTTGAAGAAGTGGAAAATTTTGAACATGGTCTATGAGGGTGTGACTTGTGAGACCCGTGCTCTTTTGGAGCATTGGAATTTCTATGCTCGAAATGTTAATGAAGCCTGGGAATTGCTTGAGTGGTTGGCTAAGGATACTTATGATTTTGAGACTAGTCATTTCAGTTCTTACATCCCATCCCTCTGCATCCCTAATTATACGCCTCTTGTGTGTGAGATCTGCCATTGTTCTGACCATGACAGTAATTCTTGTCCCTATAATATTTCTGCTGATAGTTTTGCTAGGATTGCTAGTATGATAGAGACAATGAATGAGTAATAAGTTAAGCTTGCTAATTGTATGTGGGAGTATGAGCTATCACATGAGACTGACCTTAGAGTTACTTTCTCTGAACTTGATATTAATTTATGTGATGATGGTGCGTCTTTTCTTACTCTAGAGTCCGGAATAGAGGAAGTACTTGATCCTCCCTCGACTACTTTGCCCCTTGTTGCTCCATCCCTACCTAGCACCCTTAGGGACAACACTCCACTTCACACGACCTATCCTGATCCACCTTTTCCTTTAGCTCAGTCGACGGAGTTCGAAGGAGGTGAGACACTTTGTGCTGATGCTAGTGTTAATGAGGATGATATGTGTTGTGAGTCAGACGATGCTTTTGTTGAGGTGCATGATCTCGACGAGACTCTCGTAGAGAGGTCATGTGTGGATGTTGTGGTTGCAATTTCATCTAGTCCTGGTCTTGTTGACCCTGTATCCCCCGATCCCCTCGATATTTTCCATGCTTCTCTTTCATGTTCATTACCCTCCCCTTCCCCCGAGTGTTGTGATCTGTCACCGATTGATTCTCATGCGGTGCTTGAGGGGAATGAGGTTGACTGTTCCAAGTCTCTAGGTACTTTTAGAGGGTATGACCCCTCTCTTGATCCTTATCGTCTGTACCTAGAGGACATGTCTGGAAAAATCATATTGATTATTGCATTCGATTATTCTGCTGATTTCTCCAAGGCATTTGATAAGTTTAGGAGAGCACTTATCGACATTCCTAAATTCATATTTGGGTGCTCTTACTTACATTCATCTCAGTTACATGCTCGGGTGTTCGATAAGCTCCTGCGAGCTTTGACGTAATCTGAATTGGTTGCTTGGATCCTGAGATGGGAGGAGTGGATGATGCTCCTCCAACCTTCCGAAGCATCGTCATACAGAGGTAGTGGTTTAGGTGTACCCAACACCTAACCTGATAAATTTGTTCCCTCTTTTCTCTTTCTTCATTTTTGTGTTGTATATACTTTTGTTTTTGTCTTTCTTTTTCTTCTTCTTGTTTGTCTTTTGTTTTTATATACTATTTTAGAATTGTTTTCTGTATATATGTGTTTTGTGGTAGTCATGACTCCTCGGCTCCCAATGAGGACGTTGTGAGATCTAGGTGTGGGGGAGGAGTAGTCTCCATGCTGCCTTGTTTTCGGGGAGTTTTGTACTATTTTGATCAACTTTGATCCCTTGCACCTCGGCTATTGGCTTGTGTACAACTGTGATGGACATGATAGATTTTTGTCCTAAGTAAGTCATTCTGGCTCCAATTCTAACCCCAATAGTTCATTATACATGTGCAATCTAGTCCTTATTTATACTATCATCATTATCTTAGGGTCTTAGTCTTTTATGATCGGCTCTCCCACTTGTCTTGTACACGGCTACTTTTATTCTTGTTTGGTTTGCACTTTTATTTATCCAAAACCCCCCTTAAAAAAAACACAACAAAAAAAAAAAACAAAATATAAAAGTGGAAACCACCTTTAGTTTGGAATGACAAGTATCTCTTTGAAGTATACGCCACTGGGTGCTGCCCTTAGAGGCAATACTACTACTGGAAACACTTGACAGGCACCCCTTTGAGCCATGCACTACTGGGTGCTGCCCTTTGAGGCAATACTGCTACTGGAAAAGCCTTCCTTTCATGCTAATAAGTCAATAATGTAGTTCGTGTCAGTTGTGTAGGATTGAGTTTGGTTTTGATAAGCCGGAGTTCTAAGATGATGATATACTAGCACACCAAGCACAAAGATGGATTCATAGTTTTGATGTACAGTGAAGTGAACAGTTGGTGCTTTGATGTAGCCCATAGGGATAGAGACTCTTGATGTGTACATTCTATTTATATGCAGGTTGATATCTTTGTTGCATGGGTGATTTGACTAGTTAGAATGTGCGCAGACTTCTCCCTTGTATATATATTTGTGTTTTGTTTCTAAATCCATTTTGTTTTTCTATCTGTGTTTCTCTCTTCCTTTTTCATTTCCCCTTTATTTTTTCTTTTTTTCAAAGATTTTATGGGTATATCTTTTGTAAACCCTCACGAGACCTTACTCGTCCACTTGGGGGAACCAAAGAGTTTAAAGGGCTTGTTGCATACGCTAAATGCAACCGTGATTCCTACGAAAGTGAGTTAGGTTCCTAGGTTAGTTTTTCTTTTGTTTTGCTTGAGGACGAGCAAAAGATATGTGTAGGGGTATTTGTTAGGCGATAAATTATCGCATTTTATATGCCTCTTTCACTTGATTTTAGCTCGAATAATAATCTAATCTTTAGGATTTTACTTGTTTTATTAATATAATATTTAGGATTTTTACTTGTTTTATTTACTTTTGTAGGTAATAAGTTCAATCGAGCAAGTGACGAAAAAAGGAGGAAAAAAGGAACAAAGGAAGATTAAAAGCGGGCGTAGCCAGAAAAACGGCATGGGGGCCCCTTGCCACCATGCCCAGAAAAGTGGCACAGGGGCCCCGTGCTAGGTGGCACGGCCGTGCCTCCCACGGCCCCGTGCGCCGTTTCGCGGCTCGTCGTCTCCTATTTATAGGCTTTGCTTCGTGACTTTTAGGAGGTTCTACTATGTAATTTTTAGGGTAGTTTAGTTTAGGTTTTAGCTAATAAAAACTCCATTGAGGAGATTAGATTAGGATTGTATTGAATTAATTTTGGATTCAAGCACTTGGATTTCAAGTTCTTCGCTTCAATCCATAAGTCTTCTTCTTCTCTTTATCTCTATTTCTTGTTTCATTCTTGTTTTAGATTTTGTTAATTCAGTTCATATGTTTGGTTTTGATTTGATTCAGTCGTTTAGTTTTTATGTTTAATTCATGTTCGATTGCTTGTTAGAATTGGTTTAGTTTCATGCCTCTTCTCTCTAGTTCATGCTTGTGTTCTTTGTTAGTTTGGGTTTGAGTTTTTGTGTTTTATTGATGATTAGTTATTAGATTTTGTAGGCTTGGATTGTGATTAGCCTCTTGATGGCCAATTAATCTTATTTTAGGCCTAACCGTACCCAATCTGTGCTTAGAACCTAGAGGTTTCCCTCAAGCGATGAAATGCTTGGGAGAGTTTTCATCCATATTTTTAAGCGATTGATTTATTTTGAGAGGTGAGGTCAATTTACTAGTGTGGAAGAGGGAATAGCCAAGTTCGGGACATGAAAATAGTACTCGACGCGAGCTAGGTCCGAGGGTTACTAATTTTGTGTTCTAATTGGGCTAACCCCATAAAAATAGGTGGTTAGGCGAATTAGACTGGCTCATGACCCTTGAGAGAGGGTTTGGGTGATTTTTGATGGTGCAACCAACCATCTCTTGTTCATAGTGTAGTTTAGGTAGATTAGAACTCGTCACAATTAGTTGGTTCGTCATTTGGCGACATCGTAAACCCAAGTCTCTTTTTGATTATTTGTTTTAGTAGTTTAGTCCTTCCTCCCTTACCGTCTTTCCGGCCTAGATTAATACGCTTGAGTAAGCTTTGGTAATTGAAACCCAACTTCCTATGGAATACGACCCGTACTTGCCGGTTGCTAGTTACAACTACACCGTACACTTGCAGTAATTTTTAACTTAACAAACTAGTACAATAGTAATATCTATAGATGACTTTTTGATGAATAATGAGTAGTCATTTTTGGACTTTTGATAACCCAAAGATATCAATGTGTTGCTGATTTGCTAAACCATTGCCTTCTAGCTTGTTTGAGGCCATATAATGACTTTTTAAGCCTACAAACTTTATTGGATGGATTAGGTATGCCTTTTGGGACTATTATACACTTCTTTATCAGGATCCCCGTGATGAAAGGTATTATTGACATCTAGTTGAGAAAGAACCCATCCTTTAGAGGCTACCAAGGCAATGATGCTTCTAATAGTGGCCATCTCAACCACTAGTAAGAAGTCTTCTTGGTAATCAATATCATATTTCTAAGTAAACCCCTAATAATAAGCCTTGCTTTAAGTCTTTCCAATGAGCCATCTAACTTTAGTTTGACTTTGTAAACGCAGTTGCTACTCATAGCTCTTTAGCCAGGTGGTAAGTCTACATATTTTAATGTATTGTTCAACAACAGAGCATCTATCTCTTTGTTCATGACTTGTATCCATCCAAGATCAGTGGAGGCCTCTTCATAAGTTCTAGGCTTGTGATATTTTGCTAAAGTAGAGACCATAGCATGATGTTCAGAGGGTAAATCATTGGAATGAATCATTCCACAGAAAAAATATGTTAAATATCTTGGTGATTGATGAGTTCTAATGGATCTTCTGATAGATGCTCAAGTGGTGGTTGTGTCTGTAACATTTGGAGTTTGTAATGAAGTTACACCAAATGAAGAAGATTAATGGTGAAGAATTGGTGGCAGCATGGTGATGTTGAGAAGCTGAAGAGCTAGTAGAACGCACAGGTTGGTCAGGAAAGTAGTTATGCTTAGGTGCTTGAAAATAAAATATCTGGTATGAAATCTGTAACAACTGGAAGGGGACTATGTGTTTGTTGTAGAAGATGATGAAAGGAAAAAATGTTTTCATAGAACGTAACATCTTTGGAAACGAAAATTTTGTTGGAATATAGGTCTAGGAGCTTATAGGCCTTTTAGCCATATGGATAACCAAGGAAAATGCAAGGATGAGCTCTAGGTTGCAGTTTATCTATCCTTGTTTTCAATGTAGAAGCATAGCGAAGACATCCAAAAGCTTTCAAATGTTGACACACCGGCTTGACATTATAGAAGACCCTAAATGTAGACTTGTTTTGTAGCACTACAATAGGCATTCTGTTAATGAGATAGACTGCTGTTAAAAGAGCTCTACCCAAATACTTTTAGGTGATTTTGACTGAAACATAAGAGCTTTGGTAACTTGTAGTAGGTGTTAATGTTTTCTCTCTACTATCCCATTTTGTTGGGGAGTATCTACATAGGATGTTTGATGCAAAATACCTTTGTTGCAGTAAAATTCCAAAGCTGATGATTCTTTGAACTCTAAGCCATTGTTAGGTCTTATAGTTTTCATGGCAGCCCCAAACTACTTCTCAACAAAATTAACAAAGGACTTTAATAGAGGCAAAGAATTACTCTTATGTGCTAGTAAATGTGCCCAAGTTGCTTTGGAATGATCATCTACTATAGTAAGAAAATACTGTGAACCATTGTATGTGCCATGAGGGTAAGGACCCCAAATATCAACATATAAAAGTTCAAAACATGATGTAGCTCTTGTATTACTTATAAGAAAGGAGTTTCGGTGCATCTTTGCCATAGGATATATCTGATAAACACCTTGATGTTTGAAGTTATTACATTCACATATGCTAATATTCTTTAATTGATCAAAAGCCAAATGTCCTAAATGAACATGCTATAATTCTAAGGTAAAAAAACAAGTTGTAATGACTTCCTCTGTATTATTAGAGTGCTATAGGTCTAGGTTTCTATAGTCTTCTTGAATTGCTTAAATTGATGGTTCTTGCCTATGCAGTATAGTCCTTTGTTTTCCATACCAAGAATTACTGCCTCCTGTAAAGCTTGGCCTTAAAGTAAGCATAACTCAGGTGCAAAAACAACATTTGCTGAATATTGCCTAGTCAATTTACCGATTGACAAGAGATTGAACTAAAAATCTGGAATGTGTAAGACATCTTTTAATTCTAAACCATAACTAAATGCTATAGAACCCACATGTCTAATTTGAGCTTGCTTGCCATTAGGTATAGTGATATAACAAAACTGTTAGATTGGTCTTACATTGTCCAATAATGAAAAATTAGGAGTGATATGATCACTTGTTCCACTATCAATTATCCATTCATCATTGTTTGTTGAAGTAGGAAAACTTGTTATCTGCCAAGAAGCCAGCTGCACTTATGTTTTCAGTATTACCTTTCTCTTGCTCTATAGTGTGATTGCTAAGAACATAGAGCAACTGATTGCATTGTTCTGGGGTAAGTGCAGGGGTAGAAGCCGTAGAGGGATGTGCTTCTTGCGTTGGATAGGGATAAGTTTTATAAGATGCCGGAAGATTATACCTAGGATTGGAAGTAGTTAATTCAGTATGTGTAACAGCTGTAACTACTTTCCTTCCCTTGTAAAACTTATGGTTAGGAGGATAACCATGAATTCTATAGTATTTCTAGACTATATGACCTGTCATCTTACAGTAATCACAGAATAGTGGCAGCTTCCTGTCTTGGTATCTTGCCGTAGGTACTAGTTTGTAAGGGGGGTTATAGCGAGGGTTTTGGTTTAATCCTAATTTTTGTTGTGAAAAGTCAGAACTAGGTAAAGCCTTTGCTATGGAACTGCCAAAGTTGTATGACCAGGTACAGAAGAAACACTCTTATGATAAATGGTATTAAATGTGCTGAGGCATTAGAAATCCGAGACACAACATCGAGAGATCTTTGTTTCTCTTCTTGCAAGATCACACTGTAAACTTGATGTATATTTGACAAAGGCTTCATAATTAATATACTACCTCTTGTAACTTTGTAATCCTTATTAAGTCCAACTAAGAATTGCATAAGTTGTTGTTCTTGAATCACTTTATTTACAGCAATCAAACTTGCACACTCTAACCCATGACTACAATGAGGAATCTTAATTAAACCATTGTAATCATCCTGCATCTTCCATAGACAAATTGTTCTAAGATACCAAACACAAATCCCTTACTATCTTACAGATCTTTGTACCATCAAGTTCCCAAAATCATTGTTCAAGCTGAATCCAAACATCTTTTACAGTGGTAGAGAACAATATACGTTGTCTAATATCCTTGATCATAGCATGACAAGCCAAGAAATTACCATTTTATCATATGTATCCCATTGAGCATATAAAGGAGATGTAATAGCTGGTTTTGTCATAGTTCTAAGCACAAAACCCTTTTTTTTTTTTAATAGCAATCAAGGCTACTTACATTGCCTTTTTCCCATGACCATAGTTTTTACCATTCATTAGCTCACTAACGAGTATGTTATTCAGACTATCAGAAGGATACAAGAACAAGACATGTGAAGGATTAAGAATATCATTCTCAGCCATATTTCAATCAAGAAATCAGCAGATGAATTGTAATTTTGCTATGGGAACCAAGAAAACAGGTAACCTAAAATGTAATCAGTAACGTAAGATATCACCTAAAAATTGTTGGAAAACCAGAAGGTTATCTCAACGAGATGAATGCTCTGATACCATGTTAATCACCATATAAGAGCAAAGGAACAAGAAGAGAGAAAGAGAGAATCCATAGCATTAGTTTATTAATGTGAATGAATGAATGAGAGAAACGGATACAACTGTGTATATAAAGGAATGCTGACAAAGGCTAAATATCTAAGGAGTTAATTAAACTTTTAGTATTTGTCCCATAACAAACTCTAGTAGGTGGTTATTTCCTTGGTATCTGATCTGGCATATGTGACTCATGAAAGAAGGGCTCAAATAACATCCACTTTGAGGTAGCACATACCCCTTAGGGTCAATGATCGCTTGAACAAAACAAAGTCTCCTTTCAAAGTATGTCATTTTCAAACTCTATAGAACCCATCAACTAAAAAATGTCATGCTTGCCTTCTATTTTCAAGTACTTCCTAAAACTCCTAGTCATCCTCCTCAAGACAGGAGTTTCATCCTCTATAATAGATATGTCTAGCTGCTTATCTAATTTGAAAGCTTCTCTTTGGGTGACCTGAATTTTGCATCCAAATCAAATTTCTCTATTTTGAGGCTAAGGGCCTGATCTTTTAGTTAGTAAATCTTCTTCTACCAACACTTATCAATTTCCTTCCAAAATTTTTACATAGAAATTCTCATTCATTTACATTTCTTACCAATATTCTCCAACATCT
Source organism: Carnegiea gigantea (assembly GCA_029747015.1). NCBI lineage: Eukaryota > Viridiplantae > Streptophyta > Magnoliopsida > Caryophyllales > Cactaceae > Carnegiea > Carnegiea gigantea. Next base: position 1,166,592 of record JAKOGI010000098.1, on the reverse strand, counting down.
ATCAACTTTTACCAATTTTTTCTAATGATTCTCAACCTTAACCAATTGCTACTAATCATTTCAAAAAATACCAACTACCAACTTCATCCTTTTACCAACCCCTATTTATGAATGAAAAGAACAAGCTCCTCATTTGTTAAATTCAAACAACGGTCCATCAGGATTTCCATCTTAATCCAATTTTGCTAGTTTTATATTTCACTTACTTTTGTTCAACGACTTATTTTTAGCCCTTAATTTGAACCATGCTTGGAAACATCTTTATGTTCAGTGGTTTGTTGGGGTTAAAAAATACATCTAATTTTGATTGAACTACATTCAATAAGAGCAATTCCGGTGCTAGACTTGCGTTCTAACTCAAGAGGGCCTGCATTCTCAACTTGCATACAGCTAAAGCTAAGAAATACATTAGATTTGGTCATATTTGTGTTCGTAGGAAATTTAAATGGGTTGAAAATTCCTTTATCTGAGTCTAACCCATCTACTAAATGGGTTGGTAAACCTGACATATGCCCATTTATTTTTTAAATAAGTTGACATGATTTTAACCCGTTTAATCCGTTTAAGGTAAACGGGTCAAGTTCAAGTCACTTTAATACCTTGTTTACCCGTTTAACTTTAAATTAATATCTAATTATATAGTATTAAAAAATTATGTTCACATATCATATCAAGCAATTATTTTTTAAATTTCCCCATACCAATTCATCACAATTCACATTTTTACATATATTTTGAATTTTTGTGCTTTTGATAATCAAATAAAAGTACAAGGGGGTAAATGATAAACGGGTTATCGAGTTGATCTATTTAATCTATTTAATTAAATGGGTTAAAATGTATTTTTTTGCTCTCGAAAATTTCAACTTGAACTTACCTCATTTAAGTAAATGAATTAAACGCGTCAATTCATTTAATTAAATGAGTTGCAAATCTGAACCCAAACTCGCTTGATTTCGTGTCGGTAATCGTGCCGAGTCTACTTTGCCTTGCTCTAGGTTCAGCGCACATTCCAGTGCAATGCCACACATGGTGGAATATTTTCCCATTCCACCCAATGTTCGACCTCTTTTCATCTTTTTGTTATTTTTATATTTTCTTCCCTTGAAAATATTATTAAAGTAGTTGAAAAAAAAAGTTATACTTTATGAGAAGGGTTCATGACAAATATTCTATTAGGTGATTCAAGTTGGAGTTACATAAGCTGCAAAAGTGAAGGACCAAAAGATGAAATTTTTGCTAGCGTGGCAGCATGGAGTTCCAAAATTTGGAACTCATGTTACAATTGCACTAATAGCATTGGTGGTGCACTTAATGACATTTCGAATTAGTCAAATTTATATTCTAAATATTCGTACTTAGAGACATAAATGTTTTAAGTAGCATTCAAAAGTAGTGACTTATATTTTTAAGCAAGGTCAATATTCAAAATTTAATCCAACAAACAGCTATTAGCCATCGAAGGCTTATTATCTGTGTAGGTTGTCATCTACCAATAAGTCCAATGGCTACCTCTATGACCGGCAAAAAAACTCGTACCCACCTAGAACCCGCAAAATGCGTCCCAATGGGTGTGGGTATGGGTGGTGAAAACTGAAGAAATTGGGTATGAGTATGGGCATGGGTATAGGTCCTACGTGCCCCATATCTGCCCCATACTCGTTTTATCAATACCTGTCCCATATCCGCCCCATATAAAACTCGTACCCATTTATTTAATGTTCTAGTTTGTTGCTTACACTTGGATATTTTGCTAATTACTTTAAGTTATATGATATTCAAGACTTTCGTGAGACATTTTGTTAGAAATTATAATTGTCAAGCGCTAATTTATTGCTTTGATTGGCAAACTTTGGGTTGTATTCGACATGATATGATATGTTGTTAGAAACTTTCCGTTAATATGACATATTGATTATTTGATGTCGAATATAGGTACAAAATGGGTTTGATTATTTTTTGTCTATATGTACCCAAATAAAATCCGTATACCCGCTATACCCAGCGGGTATTGGTACGGGTATAGCCTGACAACACCAATCGGTATGACTGAACCCGCCTTGTACCTACTCCATTGCCACCCTTAGCTGTCTCACCTTGATAACAGGAGTAAGGATTTTGAAGTACATTAAGTTGGTTGTACGCATCATTGTAGGTTCAAGGTATGTTCTTTTCCACCCATGAGAAGTACTTATTGGAGCTTATTGCCAAAATACGTTGAAAATTAAACATGTTGAAAAATGCTAAATGATTAAAAGAAAATATAACTAGGTATTTTCAGTTAGTACTTAACAATGTTGAATTATGCTAGAAGTTGCTGAATGTTAATGATAAGTACTTATGATAAGTCGAGAAGCGCATGCCATTCAGTGGGCACCGACAAGTCTATGACTGACTCTAGGGCTATGCAAGTTCATTACTTGGTGGAGGCAATAGTGGTGTCTCGAGATATGAGTGAGCAGTCCCGACTACCCGTCCTCAAAATTAGGAACGAGATCCAGAATCGTTCAAATAGGTTCATCACTTTTGGAACTTGGAAGCGCCGATTCCGATTCCACAGTTTTGGGAACCAGAACTGTAACCACCAATTCTAAGAACCCGTGCCAACACTACATTTCTTAAAATTTTCATACTAGTATGGGCCCATATTTTGCACGGTGCATGTTCAAATAGACAATTTGTAAATATGTTATCGAAATAATAAACGGATAGTTATTATAGACATAATTAATTAATATTATAACTTGGAGGAGTTAATGTTTAGTAGTTGATTTTCTAAACGTTGGTTTTCAGATTGTTGGTATACGTACGAGTGGGTATATATATATGCACCAAAGTGTAAATGTCTATGCATACTCCCTATGTAGGATTAGAGATTTGGCTCATACTCCCCATGTGGGGTTATTATCGATAACTTAATAGAATTATTACTTATAGAAGAAAAAAATCTATGATGATTTTAAATTCGCAGGCTTCTTTCCTTTTTCAGTAATGAAGTTTCAGTTCGTATTGTTTGGAGATAACAGGAATGGAATTAAGTTTCAAACCTATTTTATTTAAATTATTTTATGCTTTTATAAGATATCTGTTGCTATTTTTGTAATTAAAAATAACTATTTTTGTTTTTTTTTTTGGTATTTTAATAAGTGAACTGTGGATGTCTATGTTGGAAGATTATGCCTGCTGATTTGTCAACTGCTTGTACAGGAGCCAAAAGGCTAGCAAGAAATATGATGTTGTGAAAATTTTACAATCTCTTAGCAGAGGGGTATTTGTAATTACAGTAGTTTTTAGTCATAGTATGACACATTGGAATCTATTGGAGATACGAATGTGGAAGTTAAGCAAAGGGGAAAGTTGAAACTCTTTAGAGTTGATTTTTTTTTGGGTTTTGTTTTTAATGTTTTTCCGTCCCATTATGTAGTGTTGGATGGTTGGAGTTGTGTGGTTTCCTTGTTTTTTTTTACTTAGCATAATTAAATCTTTTTTAGTTGGTGGTTGCAACTTAGTGGGTACGTTGTTTGAAATTTAAAATAGGTGGGAAGTATCTTTTTGCTGGGATTGCATGAAATTGCAAGGTTGAGGGAGGGAAGGATGATTAGCCACTCTTATTCTACAATTTATTATATAAAGATTAAGATAGATTAGGTATATAATAATTAAAAGTGTTTTGGAAATTAATATATGTTATTGTCTTTTTAATAAAGTTATTGATGACTAATCCATTCATTTTCTTTTACTAACTTAACCCAATTTTGCAATGCTCACATAATAATTTTGAATGTTCATTTATTAATCTGTAATATAGTCTTTCCCTTTTTTTTGCTTTTCACTTTAAATTACACTGAGGACTTAGCTTTAAAATACTCTAAACATTAATTTTGCACACAGATGACACCCCCCTCCCCCAAAGAAAAAGCCAAGTCTATGTACAAATTTTTTCAATGGAAAAATCTAGGTACAAAATTAAAGTTAAGTGGATTGAAAAGCATTTTTCAAAAAAAAAGGGGAAGCCACAAACATGTAATCTTTCTAATGGTCAAATGTAGATGTCTACATTGCTACGCCATTAACACCTTGTTCTTTTCAACTAAATTTTGATGAATTGAATGTATTTTTGGTTAAATTAAACTTATTTTTTGTTGAATTGAACTAAGCAGAAATGATTCTTTTCTTAATTGAACAAAAATGAACTTATTTTGAAAAAAATAAGTTGGAGAGAACATGACCTAAATCCTTTGAGCTCCATACCCCAATAAACTTCCTTTCATGTTGAAATATATAGGAAAAAAATGAGCCTTACAACCACCCGAAGTATGTTGGATGTTTTAGAAAGTAGCTTTCAATGTTATCCATTCTACCTATACTTATTAATGACTTAATCAAGTTTATCAAACAATTTGTCCATTGTGGATAAAAAATAGGTATAGGAACCCCATCCAAAACATGTTGATTATTTAGATAGCAGTTTCCAGTTCCAACCTTCCTTCTTTGATCAGGTTCAACAAACATCTTACTGATCACAAATAATTGTACATAGGTGTGTAAGTCCGGCATCACGCAAGAATCATTGCCTCGCAATAATCATAAGTCAAAAAATGCAACTATCTCTCTGAACTTCCCAACTTCAAGCTACTCCATATTCCCTTTTTTGGGGGGAGGGGGTGGTCTATGAAAATAGAAGAGAAGATATATGAACATCCTTATGGAAAGAAATAGAAAGATTACAGAGACAAAGATTCCTATATGATACAAAATTGCATCAAGTTTCTGTATACAGTTACTTACATTCAATATAAAAAGAGTGAAATTAACAACATGCTTAAACAAAAAAAGCTCAAAAAAAAAGACGTGATCTAAATAACTCTAATTCAACTCAAATTCACAAACTTAAACAAAATTGCACAAAAAATAAAAAATAAAAACAACTAAATTAAACACCTAGATACCCACCAAACTAGAGAGTAATTCAGAAAAATATAAGGGGGGAGAAATTAGATAGCAAATGAAGGTAACAATAAAGGTTTAAAGCTCTAGCTTCAGCATTGCCATTAGCATCTTAGTTATTGACACTAAAAAGGGTATTCTACTCCACCTTTTAAGGTCATTAAGAGTCTAACTAAAGCCTCTAAAGGTTTTATGAACTCCTGTCAACAATCTTGATAATCTATTTTGGCGGTGGCATCCTCTTGCATTCAACATAAGCATCCCAAGAAAACATAAACGTCATATAGATGGTGGATGTACATACTTGAAAACTATAGTTGTATCCTTCTGACCCATCAAAATAGTTACCAATGAATGTCACCTCCAAAAGCTATAAAACGCTCCAGTACCCAACCTCATTTCCCGTATCAAGAAGGATTTTATTGAGGACTGGCTAACTAATTAAGTGGTTTTTGATTGTAAACCACATAATAAAAGTTGAAATATTTAATTAAAACTCCACAGATAAAAATAGAAAAAAAATTACCAGTTGAAGGGAGATCTCATGCATCTTTTGCAAAAAGTTTCAAGAAGTTTCTCTGAATAGGGTAAAGCAAGCTTGGCCAGTGTCGACAGGGTAAGATTTAACCATAATCACAACAGGTGCCAACAAAAAAAAAAAAAAGAAACCTAACAGATAATAGATGTGAATGCACAAATATTAAACGAGCCAAGACATAACCATCCACAAAGAATAGTTACTCAAAACTCAAAAGGAAGTGGAGGGTTCAATTAAGTCTCATACCCCATGTTTCTCAATACTTATGCACCTCATTTGAACATAGACATTTTTAATTTTATCCTAGACATAAAGGATGTTACCAATTATGTAATGAAAAATTGCTTAAACTCATATAATGATACAGAGCAAAAAACAATCAAGATGTTGATAAAAAGCATAGAGTACTGTCACTAAAATATTGCTCTTGTACATCCCCAACCCATCCATATATATCCGCAAACCTGCTGACCAGTATTAGTTTTCTTGCTATCCCCTTTGTTATGTCCATGGCCCTTGCATTGTTGCTAAGACTCAACTACCTGTCAAACAAAAATTTGATGGCCTTTCGTTGAATGCCTTGCATAGAAATATGAAGTCAATTTGATAATGCAAAATCAATATCGAGTTTTTTCCCCCCTTAAATCATCTGTATCATAAAGATTTAGGCACCAAAATAATCTTAAAATAATCACAAAATAAAATATAACCTCAAAATAATCACAAAACAAAATCTAAGCATGTACCTAATCCTAGATTAGTGGTACAAATTATGGATTATATTAGAATATTGTTAGATACCATAGAGTATATAATTAAACCCAAAATGCATGTCAATATCAATAGCATGCAATTCTGAATTGAAAGAAGCAATGAACTTCGAGTAATCCAACTCCAAAACCCAAGCTGCTTATGTGATCAAAAAAATATACCAACTACAATCCCTGGAAATGAAATCACTTACAACTATAGCATAAGACTTTAATCTTTAATCACCGCACTCACACAGACCCAAAAAAAAATTCCACTTCAAATTCTTTGTGTGGATTTCTGTAGAACAAAGGAGAAGAGAAGTCACTACGAATTAGAGAATTAACAACCACTAATTGAGAAATTAGACATTTGCCATTAAAAATTAGAAACCAGAGTATCAAACATGATTTTTTGAAGGAGTAGAAGTTTTTGAGGGATGCAGTTGTAGTAAATGTGAAATTAAAAGATCAACTACTATAGAGCTTTTCAAAGTTATTCAATTGGATTCACCAATGACCAAGCGCACCGAGAGAGAGAGAGAGAGAGAGAGAGAGAGAGAGAGAGAGAGAGAGAGAACTAACCACTTTAGACTAAAGATTTAGACCAATTATTTGTAGAACCAAAATTATTAGTGAAATTAAACCTGGTAATTTGAGACCTAAAATCATAATTGAAATTAAGCCTAGTAATTAGAAAAATATCATAACTACAAATTCAATTTGCTTACCACTGACTTGATATCAACTTGTCTCATAAAGTGATAGTCACTGTTGTCTTAAATTTATACCGCAAGCACACGGCATGGCTGTAGCTAGCAACTGGCAAGTATGGGTTATATCCACAGGGAACCTACTTTCAACTACCAGAACTGATTAAATTACTTAATCTAGGCAAAACAACTCAGGCTGAAGAAAACTGAAAGGCAACAGTTTCAATCTACTGAAAACTGTTTGATTAAATGAAATCAATAAATGATAAAAATCCTAGACTGGGATTCACCATACTATTATACTCTTTCGAATTTGAACTAGATCATGCAAACCTACCCACGCAAATAACTGAGATGGAATGGTTACAGATTTAAACGCATCTATGCCTAATTTCGCAGGTCATTAGACTAGCTAATTAATCTTCGTTATCTATTTTCATGAAACTAAGATCGACACACCACAGGATTAAAAAACCTTTAATTCCCAATTGGAACCCTAACTGTTTTCACGTTAGGAAAATCAATCGCTTACAAAGTCGCTCTAGATAAAGGATTCAACTTTCGTTGCAGTCCCAAATCCTAATGAAGAACATGAATACATCCCTATCAGGCAATTCATCAACACACATGGCGTGCAAAGTGAGATTTCAATCATAAACATAGGCATTCATTCACAAAGCCTAGAACATGATTCCAAATCACATAATAAGGGCTAATCCCAACCTCAGATAGGGATTTAGCCTACGATCATGTTGAATGCAACAATCTCAAAAAACTAATTCAATCAACATAGATGAACAACCAAAACCCTGAAAAGCAATATCAAAAGAGAAAGGAGAAAGAGGCAAACTTGAATTAGTCATCGAATCAAAGTAGAATAATCATCAATGTTGGCAAATTGAATCCAAAAGCATGAATGAACTCCCTCAATAAAACCCTAGAAATCTCCTCTAAAGAATGCTCTCAAGAAAGGAAAAACAACGGATAATATATGTCCCCCAAATTGTGCGAAAGGCGCTTTAAGCAGCGAAAACCGACAGGGCGCACAGCCGTGCCTAGACGCATGGGCAGCCGTGCGCTACGCACTAGCAGGGTGCACGGCCGTGTGCCTCCTATAACTAGCCAGTGCGTAGCTTCAGCCTCTGCAACACGACTGTGCACTCTTGCAGCACGGTCGTGTCCTCTTCTATCTTCCTTTGGCTCTCGGGGCTTCATTAGACCTCAATCTTCCTCATAATTCATTGTCAAAGTCATTCTTTCTATTAAAACCCGAAGATTTCTCCTGAAAGTAAGGATAAATCAAATTATAGAAAGTAAAAGAAATGTGCCAAGAACAATTGCAAATGTGTATAAGTCAAAATTCTTTTGCCCAAACCTTCTGTGAATGGCAATGGAGGGGAGAGAGAGAGAGTAGAGAGAGAAGGGGAGGTAGAAGTGAAATAGTTCTAAGTCACTGAAATAGCCACAGGAAAGATTTGCAGTAACCCAAAAGTTTCTAGAGATGCGTACTATTAGGGGGAGTTGAGGGCATGTGATGGGTAATGGATTTCTCCAATAAAAAAAGGAAGAATTCGTTGAGTTTTTGAATAGTAAAGTCTACAAATAATATGGACAAACATGAGCAAAATTAAAGGCAACTCAATATTAAAGAAATCGAAATCAAAACCCCCAAATTCATCAATGCAACCAAAGTAGTTGATACTAAAAAAATTCAGGCACAATGTCACATTGAATGGAGGGCATAAGGGAAAAAGAGGGGGTACTGGAAGTGACAAACGATAGTACCTTTGAGCATTTTCATCTAATCTTGATTGACTGCCTCATGTGTAAGCACCAAAGATGCATGAATCCCTTCTACACATCCAAGATTGATAAATGTCTGCAATTAAACCGAAATATCATCATATATTATCAATCAAAAAAGAGGAAACTTGAAGTTTGTTTGAGGCGAGAACGTAAGACATCACCTATTGTTGTTATTCTCAACTTGCAATTCACTAAAATCAAACAGAAACTACAAATTAGGTCATAGTTTAAAAATTGAATATACGAAATCAAAAACGTGTAGTTTAAAACTCATACCTTAAAAGGTAGTTGGTTTCCTCCAATTCATTTGCCTACTATCTCAAACTCTCGTCATAGAAAGAGAGAAAGAAGAAATCTACCTCTATTTAGAGTGGACGACAGAGTAGAAGAATCCTAAAAACCTCAAGAAAGAAAAAAAGAATTGAAGAACAAAATTAAAAACTTAAAACCCAAAATCTAAAAATCTTCAATAAAATAAGTCTGGATCATGCATATGATCGATGATAACAGAGTAAATGAGTGATCTGACTTCCCATACCAATTAAAAAAAAAGCTAACTGATGGCGTTCATCAAAGCTATGGCTTTGAAGAAAGAAAAAAGGGGTGAGACTGGGAGCAATTGATGTGATGGAGAAACTGTGGAAAAATCTCTCTGTTAAATTTCTTTTGATTACATATTTTAACGGGAAGTGGGATGCTAAGTGTTAGGCGATAATTTGTTGCATTTTACATGCCCTTTTCACCTAATCTTAGCTCGTATAATAACGTAATCTTTAGAGTTTTTCTTATTTTATTAAGTATTTTTTGAGATTTTTACTTGTTTTGTTTATTCTTGCTGGTAATAAGTTGAACCAAGCAAATATCGCGAAAAAGGGCGGAAAAGGATCAAAACAGGCGAAAAGACAGAAAAACGGGAGCCAGCCGGGGCAGCCGGCCAGCAAGGTGGCACGGCCGTGCCACATGGCACGGTGCAGCCGTGCCACCTAGGCACGGTCGTGCCCCTTGTTTCCTTCGGTTCTTCGCGGCCCGCCTTGTCTTCTATTTAATCCTCCTTTCTCGACCTTGTTCGGGGGCTTCTTCTTCTATTTTTTCTAGGTTAGTTTAGATTAGATTGTAGCCAATAAAAACCCCTTTGAGGGGACTAGATTAAGATTTAGTTGTATTGATTTGGGATTGACGCTTGGGGATTTCCACTTCACTCATTCAATTCAAGCATAAGTCTTCTTCTTCCTCTCTTATTATTTCAATTTTGTTATTGTTTGTTCTTGTTTAATCTTATTAGTTTAGATTGTATTAGTTTAAGTGTTTAGTTTTGATTGTTAATTCATGTTTTATTTGATTGTTGGATTTCATTCTCTTTCCTTCAGTTCATGTTTATTACGTCCTTCGTTAGTTTAGGTTTAGGTTTAGGTTTTTGTGTTTTGTTAATGATTAGTTGTTAGAATTTGTTGGCTTGGGTTGTGATTAGCCTTTTGATGGCTAACTAATCTTGTATTTGGCCTAACCATACCCAATCTATGCTTAGAACCTAGAGTTTTCCTTCATGCCCGCCAAGTGTTCGATGAAATGCCTGAGAGGGTTTTCATCCATATTTTTAGGCGATTGACTTATGCTGAGAGGTGAGGTCAATTTGCTAGTGTGGGAGAGGGAATAGCCGAGTTTGGGACACGAAAGTAGTATCCGAATCGAGTTAGGTCCGGGGTTGCTAGTTTTGTGGTCTAATTCGACTAACCCCATGAAAGTAGGTGGTTACGCGAGTTAGACTAGCTCATGACCCTTGAGAGAGGGCTTGGGTGGCCTTTGATGGTGCAACCGACCATCTCTAGTTCGTAGTGTGGTTTGGGTAGGTTAGGACTCGTCATGGTTAGTTGGTTCATCCATTGGTAAAATCACAACTCCAAGTCGCTTGTTTCTGTGTTTGTAGCGTAGTTTAGCTCCCCACTCCTTCACCCTTCGATCCTGCCTAGCTTGAGACGCTATAGTGAACTCTGGTAGTTGGAAACACAATTCCCTGCGGACGACACCCCAAGTACTCAACGATACACCTTGCACTTGGGGTTTATAAATATTAAAACTTTTTCTGCAACAAGTTTTTGGCGCCGTTGCCGGGGAATTGTCGTTTTTCAATATTGGGGTTTACTTTAGCATTCGAGGCTAGGCCTTTAGAAAATCCAAAAAAATTTAAAAAATCAAAAATTTGAAAAAAAATTCAGGATGGCTATTTTCCATTTCCCTCAATTTGGGCACGAACCGTTTTGGCAATATTTATCTCGGTTTAATGATTATTGTGCTCAATATGTGCATTTCACGTATGAGAAATGGGAAGTATGCGATGTTGTGCTTGAGGGGGTAACATATGAGACTCGAGCGATCCTTGAGTCCATGTGTTATGGTGGTTTGTGTTCCTTAAATGCCGATGACATGTGGGATTTGTTTGAGTCTCTAGCTTGGCATCAATGGCAATCTAATGATGTTAGAGACCAATGTCATCACTATTCTGCTTACCCTCAAGTGTTGTGCTCTTTTTGCCAATCTTTTGACCATGATGTGAATTCTTGTCCCCATCGTGATGTTTCCAATGAATGCTATGCTAGACTTGATGCCATGATAGGGGCAATGAATGAGCAAAACGAACGCTTTGCTAGTAGGATGAGGGAGTGGAGTTTATCGCATGAGACCAACTCTAGTTTACCTTACCCTAGACTTGAGGCTCGTCTCTATGATGATTGTGAGTCTTCCCTTCCCCTAGGGTCGAATGTTATTGATGATGCACCTTTGACCGACCCAGGAGAAGTGTTTGACCTTCCCTCGATTCCATTGGCGTTCGTCGCTCCATCCTTTTCTAGTACACCTATGGGCACTAGCGTTAGTGCTCTGACCTTACATGCTTCTCCCTTCCCTTTAACTCAGTGCACGGGGTTAGAGATCGGCGAGACTTTTCAGGGTGATGCTAGCTTTGGAGAGGATGTTTTACTTCCTTGGTCAGGAGAACTTACATTGGTTGAGCCATATCTTGAGGAGGCTCCTTCCGAGGAGTTGTGTGATAACAGTTCGGTGGTTGGTGCCGCACCTAATATTGACCACATCAGCCCAATTTGCACCAACCCACTTGACTTCACCCCCACTTCATCTCCTCTCCTTTCCACCACGCACTCCCACTTGCATGCACTCCATGAGTCCCTGGGTGACATTCGGGGGTATAATCCCTCCTTGGACCCTTTTTGTGCATACCTAGGGGACATGCCTAGAAAACCTGAGTGGACCACTTTCTTTCATCATTATTTCAATTTTTCTATGGCATTTGATAAGTATAAGAGGATACTCACTTTGTTTGCTCAATTCTTACTAGTGTTCTCTTATTCGCACCATTTGGAGATGCATGTACAGGCACACGATAAGCTTCTGAGAGCTTTGACTGCATCCGAGCTGACGACTCGCATCTTGAGCGGCAAGGAGTGGCTGATGCTCCTTAAGCCGTCATGGCATAGTTCCGGTACATTCAGTACCCGACCTCGTATACTCGTTCTCACTCTTCCCCCCCTTCTTTTTATTTTTCTTTTCTTTCTTTTTGTTTTTGTTTAGTTGTGAATATTAGGATTGTGTTTTTGGTTGGTGATCATCTTGTGGTGAAATGTGGATGTTGTTGAGCCGTTGTTGGCTATGATCACCGTTTTTGTGTTTTTGTGGATTTTTATTGTGTTGTGATTGGTGGTGTTGTTGGATTGGTCTATATTTATTTTTGGTGATGTTAGTTTGTATTTATGTGTAATCGTGTTGTTGTTTTGGGTGAGCTTGTGTCTTTGGGAGAGTGTGTTAGCTTGTGCATTTTTTTGTCGCCTTTTGTTTTTCTTGTGTTTGATTTTGTTTTCTTTATTTTTGTGTGTTGGTGATGACTCACGGCTCCCAATGAGGACATTGTGAGATTTAGGTGTGGGGGTGGGGTCATCTCCCCTTTTTCTCCTTATTTTTGTGTAAATGTTTTTCATTTTTGTGTAAATTTTTTAATTTTTTCTCCTTTTTGTTTAAATTTTTCTTTTCTTTTTGCATTTAAGGGAGTTTTGTACTATTTTGATCAGCCTTGATCCCTGATACCTTGACTATTAGCTCGTATATAAGTATAATGTGCATGATGGATATTCATCCCCAATCTGTCGTTTTAGACCTCAGTTCTAACCCCAACAGTCCATCGTAATTTTGCAATCCAGTCCTGAATTCATGTATTGTCATCATCCTTCATTCTTAGTCTTCCACGATCGACTCTCCCACTGTCTACTGCACAGTTCCCTTTATATGCGCTGGCACCCCCTTTTTCCAAAACAAAAGCAAAAAAAAAAAAACAAATTCAAGCGCCACTGGGTGCATCCCTTTGAGGCGTGACATGAGTTTGTAATGAAAAAAAATAATAATGGAAAGAAAAGAAAGTGGGGAAGAAAAGAGTTGGAAATGACAAGTACCCCTTTGAGGCATGCGCTACTGGGTGTTACCCTTTGAGGCAATACTGCTACTGGAGAAGCCTGCTTTCCATGCTAGCCATTCAAAAAGGTCGCTTGTGTCAATTGCGTGGGATTGAGTTTGATTTTGGTAGACTTAGTGTTAGGGTGATGATACACTTGCACACAGGCACCAGGATGGATTCATTATTTTCATGCGGCGTGGGGTGAAAAGTTGATGTCTGGATGCCATTCTTTGAGATGATGTGCCCTGAAATGCATATAATACTTGTGTACAGACTGATATTTGAGCTACTAGGCGGTTTTGGTTGATTCAATCGTGTACAGTTTATCTCAATGTATATATTGTGTTTTGTCATTTTTATTTTTCGATTTTTGTTTTTCTTTTCTGTGTTTTTCCTTTTTGAGATTTTGTGGGTATATCTTCTGCAAACCCTCACGAGACCTTACTCGTCCACTTGGGGGAACCAAGGGGTTTAAAGGGCTTGTTGCATACGCTAAATGCAATCGCGATTCCTGTGAAAGTGAGTTAGGCTTCTAGATTAGTTTTTCTTTTATTTTGCTCGAGGACGAGCAAAAGATAGGTGTGGGGGTATTTGTTAGGCGATAATTTGTTACATTTTACATGCCCTTTTCACCTAATCTTAGCTCGTATAATAACGTAATCTTTAGAGTTTTTCTTGTTTTATTAAGTATTTTTTGAGATTTTTACTTGTTTTGTTTATTCTTGCAGGTAATAAGTTGAACCAAGCAAATATCGCGAAAAAGGGCGGAAAAGGATCAAAACAGGCGAAAAGACAGAAAAACGGGAGCCAGCCGGGGCAGCCGGCCAGCAAGGTGGCACGGCCACCCCGTGCCACGTGGCACGGCCGTGCCACATGGCACGGTGCAGCCGTGCCACCTAGGCACGGTCGTGCCCCTTGTTTCTTTCGGTTCTTCGCGGCCCGCCTTGTCTTCTATTTAATCCTCCTTTCTCGACCTTGTTCGGGGGCTTCTTCTTCTATTTTTTCTAGGTTAGTTTAGATTAGATTGTAGCCAATAAAAACCCCTTTGAGGGGACTAGATTAAGATTTAGTTGTATTGATTTGGGATTGACGCTTGGGGATTTCCACTTCACTCATTCAATTCAAGCATAAGTCTTCTTCTTCCTCTCTTATTATTTCAATTTTGTTATTGTTTGTTCTTGTTTAATCTTATTAGTTTAGATTGTATTAGTTTAAGTGTTTAGTTTTGATTGTTAATTCATGTTTTATTTGATTGTTGGATTTCATTCTCTTTCCTTCAATTCATGTTTATTACGTCCTTCGTTAGTTTAGGTTTAGGTTTAGGTTTTTGTGTTTTGTTAATGATTAGTTGTTAGAATTTGTTGGCTTGGGTTGTGATTAGCCTTTTGATGGCTAACTAATCTTGTATTTGGCCTAACCATACCCAATCTATGCTAAGAACCTAGAGTTTTCCTTCATGCCCGCCAAGTGTTCGATGAAATGCCTGAGAGGGTTTTCATCCATATTTTTAGGCGATTGACTTATGCTGAGAGGTGAGGTCAATTTGCTAGTGTGGGAGAGGGAATAGCCGAGTTTGGGACACGAAAGTAGTATCCGAATCGAGTTAGGTCCGGGGTTGCTAGTTTTGTGGTCTAATTCGACTAACCCCACGAAAGTAGGTGGTTACGCGAGTTAGACTAGCTCATGACCCTTGAGAGAGGGCTTGGGTGGCCTTTGATGGTGCAACCGACCATCTCTAGTTCGTAGTGTGGTTTGGGTAGGTTAGGACTCGTCTTGGTTAGTTGGTTCATCCATTGGTAAAATCACAACTCCAAGTCGCTTGTTTCTGTGTTTGTAGCGTAGTTTAGCTCCCCACTCCTTCACCCTTCGATCCTGCCTAGCTTGAGACGCTCTAGTGAACTCTGGTAGTTGGAAACACAATTCCCTGCGGACGACACCCCAAGTACTCAACGATACACCTTGCACTTGGGGTTTATAAATATTAAAACTTTTTCTGCAACACTAAGGCGGTTAATGTATGTGGACAAGAGAGAGAAACATGGCATTAGTTATTTTTTTTTTCTTTTTTTCTAATTTGTACGGCTGGGATGTGGCTTTGTGTGAGATCTATGGTAACATTTTTCTGATGTCCCGCAAATTCCGGCTGTGCAAGTCAAACAGATTCTGTTTTATTATATTATATATAGATATAGATAGATAATAGATAACACAAATAGATTTCAAAAAGAGGCAGGAAAGGTCGGACTAGGATTTTAGCCGGGAATGAACAGAATTGTGAGGATTGAGATTTGGAGACCTCTCAAACACTCATCCATTTTTACATTTGTAATATAAAGATTTGGCATCTATTTACTGTAAAGAAAAATTGATCAAAGTAGAACAAAACTCATTTTAAGGCCCATAAACTACAAATCATCGCTTTGTAGCTAATACTTGCCAATTAAAGACAGCAAATTACATTCATTAAATTAATATAGTGCGAAGCAAGCGAGATTTATTGGATAAAAGCAAAAATAATAAATCGAGGACATTATGAATTTTGATATGGAAACTGATTGGGGAGAAATCCGATTCTTCCTAATGGGCTCTTATGAGTCCAACTTACAGACCACGCTCATACGTGGAATAGTGGGCCCAACATGTATCACCCTAGGGGCACCCTCAGGCTCATACTTACTTATGGGCCCAGAACGTGACCCTAGAGGCCCCCCTTTGGGCCTTTTCGCTCCGAGACCGGCGGCCCGTGTGGGCACTCCAGGTAAAGTTACTGTTCTACCATTTCCTGAGGGGACTATAAACAGTTACCTGTCTTCCTCGGGAAAGGGGTTAGCAATTTGAGACACGGAATTCATACTGCACTCTTTCTTTGGACCTTTGACTTGGGCTTTAAATTGACTTGACCGCCGGAGAGACGTTCCCTGGTCCACAACTCGGGGTTGCCCTTTTTACAGGTTGGGCCGCTTGGAGTCGAGGACGACAAAGTGTTGACCGCCAGCTGTCAGATAAACCCACTCCTTCGTCCCACGTCATCAGTAATCATCCTCCCGCCCCATAGAATGTGGCTGGGAGGTCTCACGGTCAGACTGAAGCGGTCGGCCTCTTATCGGGCAGCCAAGGTGACGCGCGGCGATAGAACCTACTGGCCGTCCCGCACAAGGAGCAACCACTGGATTAGCAACTGCTTCTACCCCCTACACAATGCACTCCAGGTGAACCACTTGGCTTGAGGAATAAGAACAAACTTCTCGGCCACGAGGAGCGAACTCTAGCAGGCTCCGACCCAGTCCAGAGCGCTGCACTCACCGCGACTGTACTCGAAGCCCGCCTCCAAGAGGGACGCGTGGTCAGGAGCTGTGCCGAAGGGACCGGTCTCCCCCAGGGTGCCAAGGTAAGTCCGAGAGAGAGGGAGTCCCTCAGTGGTTGAGGTCGAATGCCACCCTGACACCCTTATCAAGGTGTCAGGAACAGCCACCCGGCGAATCGCTCTTCCTTTCTCCACCCCGTTTAGCACCGAGATCATCAACGCTCCGCGCTACGGGAAGGTCAGCATGCCCACGTTAGACCTCTATGACGGGATGACGGACACTGAAGAACATTTGAGAGTTTACAAAGTACAGATGTATGTGCAAGATGTGGACGATGCCTCTTACTGCCGCTATTTTTCGGCTACCTTAAAGGGAGTGGCACAGTCATGGTTTAACAGTCTGCCACCAGCGAGTGTTACATGCTTTCAAGACTTGGCGGATCGGTTTGTCAGCCAATTCATTGCTAGCCGTAAGGAAAGGAGAACTAGCATCCACTTGTCAAAGATCAAGCAGGGGCCGCAGGAGTCCCTCGCTGAGTTTGTCAAGTGCTTCCATCAGGAGGCAGTGCTGATTCCTGACTTGGACGACAGGGTTGCATACACCTCCTTCTTGAACGACCTTAAGAGCGGACGCTTCAAGTTCTCCTTGGTAGAGTAGAAGGAGACGACGTTGGCCGAGGCCCCGAGGAAGTCCGGGCCACTGAGATCTGTGCCGACAGCTCAGATGCCCCAAAGAGACGAAGGCTCTGGGGGATAAGAGCTTCAATCGTGGAGACAGGAACTCCGCTCGCTGGGAGAGGAGGCCATAATTCCAGGCAGTTGATCCCCGATTCACCACCGATGCTAGGAGCATCCTCATGGAGGTCAGGGGACATCCGATACTCTGGAGACTGCCTCCTATGACCACGCCTCTTAGACCACAGAACGCCTGGAAGTATTGTGAATTCCACGAGCAGAGCGGGCATACCACGACCGAGTGTCGAGAGTTGAAGAAAGCCCTTTACAAACTAGCAGACAATGGACAAATCGACCGATTCCTAAAGAGAGGACCACGGTTCATCCGACGAGAACAAGAGCCTACTCCACCCCCACCACGGGATGAGGAATGTTCAACAGAAGTCGTGGCCACCATAGTGGGGGGCTATGCGGAAGGAATAACTCGGTCCGCTTGGAAAGCTCAACTCAAAAATGCACAGCAAGTGCTCACCGCAGAGCAGAGATCCTACTTGACAGCGCCCACAATGGTATTTGGGAGAAAGGATGCCCCGCGATTCGCTTCTCACCATAACGACCCCTGGTCGTCGAGATGAAGATCGCCAGTGTGATTATGCGGCGAATCCTGATTGACACGGGAAGCTCCGTGGACATCATAACTTGGGATTGCTTGAAGAAACTCATGCACCCCGGGCGTGGCGTTGTCCCCTTGGTGAACCCTATCCTAGGCTTTGGGGGGTAGGAAGTGAATCCCATGGGGATGATCTGCCTTCCATTGCGCTTTGGTGACAAGACCAAGTTCAAGAGCCTTGAGGTCGACTTTCTGGTCATTGATGTGCCCACGGCCTACAATGTAATTTTATGGCGGCTAACCCTCAACAAGGTGAAGGCCATCATTGCCCATATCTCCTCCAGCTTCAATTTGAGGCGGATGATGGCAGTATTGGCGAGATGCGGGGGATCAACGGACAGCTCGGGAGTGCTACCTGGTAAGCATAAAACCCCTCATAGAATGGACTAGAGAGCGCGGGACCACTAAACTGCCCCCGATTGAGAAGCGGGCAAATGCAGGGCCGGACGTTCTGGTCCCAGAGACCTTAGTTATCCACACCCTTACTTTGTCCGAACCTCCGCGGCCTCGGCCAGAAGTCGCGGACGCAGTGGAGCACTTCTCGCTCGAAGAGGAACGACCCTAGTGCACTGTGCAGCTAGGTCACGACATCACGGCCGTTGACCGGCAATCACTGGTTTCCCTCTTGCAAGAGTGTAAGGACGTTTTCGTGTTCGGGCCCGAAGAAATGCTCGGCATCGCCCTAAGTGTGATGGAGCACCGGTTAAACGCTGACCCCCTTCACAAACCCGTTATCCAAAAGAAGCGCCATATAGGCCCAGAAGCTGTTGGAGGCCGGCTTCATTCGAGGATGCCAATACCCCGAGTGGATCTCGAACGTAGTGTTAGTAAAGAAGCTAAACGGGACCTGAAGAATGTGCGTGGACTTCACGGATTTGAATAAGGCCTGCCCGAAGGATAGTTACCCCCACCAAAGATCGACAAGCTGGTGGATGCCACGGCTGGTCACGCTCTGCTGAGCTTCATGGATGCCTTCTCCGGGTATCACCAGATACCCCTCTACCCCAAGGACCAAGAAAAGATGGCGTTCATCATGGACCGCGGCCTCCACTGCTATAAAGTGATGCCCTTCGGGCTAAAGAATGCAGGGACCACCTACCAGTGCCTGGTCGACAAACTGTTCGAGCCTCTTATTGGACAGACCATTGAAGTATATGTCGATGACATGATTATGAAAAGTAGGGCCGAGGAAGATCATAGTCGAGATCTACAGAAAACGTTTGAAATACTCCAAGCATTCAACATGAAGCTCAATCCAAGGAAGTGCATTTTCGGGGTTCGGTCGGGTAAGTTCCTCGGTTTCATGATTAGTAGCCGCAGCATAGAGGCTAATCTAGACAAAATCCAGGCCGTCCTGGATATGAAACCACCTCGGAACGTGTGAGAGGTGCAGTGCCTTACAGACTGCATAGCTGCTCTTGGTCAGTTTATGTCCCGCTCCGCAGATAAGTGCCAGCCGTTCTTCCGCGTCCTACGCCAGCGGGATAACTTCAGTTGGGATGAATAGGCGGATGAGGCCTTCCAGGCTTTGAAGACCTACTTGGCTCAGCTACCCAAGATCGCCAGTCCTACGGAAGGAGACGGTTTGGTGCTATATTTGGCCGTTTCAGAGCATGCGGTCAGCACTGTCCTTGTGGCGGAGCGGGCAAAAGAGCAGATACCAGTGTACTACGTAAGCCATGCCCTGGCCGGCGCAGAGATGAATTACCTCCTGATCGAGAAATTTGCATATGCCTTGGTAATGGCTAGTCGAAAACTAAGGCCTTACTTCAAGGCTCACAAGATCTTGGTCTTAACGGACCAACCCCTGAGGAATGTCCTCCAAAAGTTAGATGCCTCTGGATGACTCCTGAAGTAGGCTGTAGAGCTCTCCCGTTATGACCTAGCCTTCGAACTGCGGAGGGCCATCAAGGCCTAAGCATTAGCTGACTCTCTGGCAGAGAGCACGACGCCCGCTGAAGAAGACTCGTGCCCAAGACCCTGGAACTTATACGTGGACGACTCGTCCACTAAAGATAACAGTGGAGCCGGCCTTATCATTGAGAGCCCCACCGAGGCGCGGTATAAGCATGCCCTCAAGTTCATGTTCAAAGCATCTAACAATGAGGCCGAGTATGAAGCCCTCATTGCGGGGATAGAGCTCTGCTACACTGTTGGGGCTGACTACATACAAGCCTTCTCTAATTCCCAGCTCGTCGTTAGCTAGCGTAATGGAGCATACGAGGCGAAGGATGATGTCATGGCCGCGTATGTTAGGCGAGTTCGAGAGGCCACCAAGTTATTAAAGCACTTTTCCATCACGCACATCCCTCGATCAGAGAGCCGATGGGTAGATGCCCTGTCTAAGCTGGCGAGCTCGTCTGATGATGGGAAGCCCAAGCACATATAGTGGGAAACTCTAACGGAAAGGAGCATCGACCTACATGCGGTGTTATGGCTAAACAGAAGCCCCACATGGATGGAGCCTATCTGCGTGTACCTCACTAACGACATGCTGCCCTCGGACCCCAAAGAGGCTGATAAAGTGAAGAAGAGGTCAAACTGGTTTATCTTATGCGAATGGATTCTCCACAAGATATCTTACGCCCGGCCTCTTCTACGGTGCGTGACTCCAATAGAGGGGAAAAGGATATTGAAGGAACTGTATGAAGGCATTTGTAGCACGCATGTAGGAGGCCGCGCATTAGCCATCATGACCATACGGACCGGCTACTACTGGCCTAACTTAGGGGAGGACACAATGACGCTGGTGGGGACTTGTGACAAATGTCAGAATTTCGCGCCCATCCAATGACCCCACTCCACCGCCATGACGCCAATAGTCAGCCCCCTCCCGTTCGCCACATGGGGAATGGACGTCCTTGGCCCTTTTTCCAAGGCTACGGGACAACGCAAGTACCTCTTCGTGGAGGTGGATTACTTCACCAAGTGGATCAAGGCCGAGGCTGTAGCATCCATAACCACAGCTGAGGAGTGAAAGTTTATCTAGGGGAACATCATCACCCGCTTTGGCATCCCTCGTGCTATAATTTTTGACAACGGTTGGCAATTTGACACCAGTAAGGTCACAGACTACCTCAATAACTTGGGCTACTAAGCCCGTTTCACTGCCATGGCACATCCCCAGACTAATGGCCAGGCCGAGGCAGCTAACAAATCCATCTTCTACGGCTTGCAGAACTTGACAACACGAAAGGCAGATGGGTGGATGAACTACATGGTGTCCTATGGTACCTCCGTACCACTGAGAAAACTGCTACGGGCGAAACCCCATTCATGCTAGCCTACGGATCTGAGGCTGTCTTACCCGTTGAAGTCACCCTTCATACCCATTGGTTGACAACTTTCCAAGAGGGGTTGAATAACGCGGCACTACGCGAAGCCCTCGACCTTCTCCCCTCCATTCGTGGCGATGCCCTCTTCTGAGAGGCTCTTTATAAACTCCGCATCGCGCGACTACACAATCGCGTAGTCAGGGTGCAACCTATTCTGGTCGGTGATCTCGTTTTCGGCGCACGGAGGCTGTTGCCAGGGCAGGGGAGCACGGCAAACTAATCGCCAACTGGGAAGGCCCCTACAAGGTCACTTCACAGATCCGCCCCGCCACATATCGATTAGAGACCCTCAATGGTACCCCATCCCACGGGCATAGCATAGCAGTAACCTGAGGAAATACTACACTTAGGCCTACGTTTTTTCTTTCTCTCCCTCCGGCATGTACTCTTCGTTTACACGTAATGAAGCTCCAGGCCCCAGGCAGTCAATTTTGTACTATTGTCTACCTCTTGCTCTTATTCAGCACGGCCTTATGGCCGGTCGCTACACTCTTAGCCCCACTGTGGGATAAGGGTTCCTAAGCACGGCTTTATGGCTGGTCGCTACACTCTTAGCCCCACTGGGGGCTAAGGGTCCCTAAGCACAGCTTTGTGACCGGTCGCTACACTTTTAACCCCACTGCAGGCTAAGGGTCCTTAAGTACGGCCTTACGGCCGGTCGCTACACTCTTAGCCCTACTGGGGGCTAAGGGTCCTTAACCACGGCCTTATGGCCGGTCGCTGCACTCTTAGCCCTCATGGCCGGTCGCTACACTCTTAGTCCTACTGGGGGCTAAGGGCCCTTAAGCACGGCCTTATGGTCGGTCGCTACACTATTGGCCTCACTGCGGGCTAAGGGTCCCCAAGCACGGCCTTATGGCCGGTCGCTACACTCTTGGCCCCGCTGGGGGCTAAGGGTCCCCAAGTACGGCCTTATGGCCGGTTGCTACACTCTTAGCCCCACTGCAGGCTAAAGGTCCTTAAGCATGGCCTTGTGGCCGGTTGCTACACCCTTAGCCTGGGGGCTAAGGGTCCCTAACCACGGCCTTAGGGCCAGTCGCTACACTCTTAACCCCACTGGGGGCTAAGGGTCCTTGAGCACACTCCTTGTTCTTTCGCTTAGGGGCTGCTACCCTGATGATGCAAAAAGAATGAAGTGCAAGTTCAAATGAAAGAACAAGCTGAAAGTGTAAAGGTGAACAAGGTAGGGCGATAAACAGAAGTGGACGTTCCTTCATTAATAATAAAAAGAGTACAACTCTTTACAACCAAAACAAAAACAAAAAGAAAACGAAACAAACACAAACAAAACAAAGGGGGGCCAAAGAAAAGACAAGGGGCGGGGGCTACACGTCGGGCTCTCCACCATCCTGATGCTCCTGTCCATCAGAGGCGCCGGCTTCAACTTCCAGGGGGTTGGTGGCCTCGTCCCTGGCAACCTCACCCTCGATTGAAGGAGGGATAAACTCGGCCTCCTTAGGGTCGCGACCCTCCGCGGTGGCTCGCTCGCGCTCATCCACGTAGTGAAGGTAGGCCTCGAAGTAATTGTCATCTTGAAACTCACTGG
Organism: Carnegiea gigantea; assembly: GCA_029747015.1. NCBI lineage: Eukaryota > Viridiplantae > Streptophyta > Magnoliopsida > Caryophyllales > Cactaceae > Carnegiea > Carnegiea gigantea. Next base: position 1,143,853 of record JAKOGI010000098.1, on the reverse strand, counting down.
CCAGGGTCAGCACAACCTTGCGGAGGTACCCGAGGGTGTCGGAGTGGCCTTGCTGGTAGCCCTGCTCCTTAGCTTGTACTGTATCAGCCGCGGCCTTCTCCAGCTGACACTGCAGCCCTTTCTTCTCGATTTCACGGGCCTCGAGGTCTGCCTACAGTCTTTCGCAGTGCTGTTGGTACCGCGAGACGAGCCCTTCCACCACCGGCACTTCGTAACAGCCTTCACCCCTCGACCGAAGACCTCGGCCATGGCTATTTCTTCCTCCGTCACCTTGGGGGGATCCGAAGCCCTAGGAGTTGCCAAGTCCCAGGACTTAAGTATGTCCTGGACGAGAGAGGCTTGGCGGTCGGGTCCTCGTTGATGAAGTTGGTTAAGGGCCGTGGAGTGAGTGGGGAGGCGGCCAGCAGCTTTTGAAGGGGTGAGGTGCTCTTGCCTGGCCGGGGTACGTCACCCCATGACCGGTTCCCCGATTGGTGAGGGGCCGGCCGCTCGGCTCTCCCCTCCCCCACTTGCGATGGGGCAGAAGCCACAGCCTCACTTGGCTGTTCCTTAGTCCTCTGCCTCTTCCGAACCGGTAGGCTCACAGCAGGCTTCTTCCCACCAGGTATAAGGGAGGGTGCCTGCAAGAAAAAGAATTAGTCTATGTATTTCAAGAGAAACTAAGAGAGGAGTGACGAGTCAGGTCATATACCGTACCTTCTTGGCCTGTTGAGTAACAAGGTGCTGCCTCTCCATCTCCCAGCCACCTGTTCGGGAGTGGCGTCCCCGGTCTCGAAGAGCGTCAGCCGCGCCCTCGCTTGATCTGCATACAGCAAAAAGGAAGTCAGGTCAGCACCAAACATAAAACTAGTTAGCATTGGGACGACTAAGTACCCTTGGTATAATTCTTAAGAATAAGAAGGCCGGCCGTGGCAAGGAAGAAGTCATTAGCGAAAAACTTTAGCTTAGGGAGCCGATTTAACGGCTCCCGGTCACTGGACTTGCTCCTCCTCTTCTCGGGCCCCTTCACAGACTCAATTGCTTGAGCCATGAACTTAGGGATGGGCCGAGACTTATCATCCTCACGTATATAGAACTGGAAGTAGCAGGCGGTCCTTCGCTCGTCGGCCGTGGGTTCCACGAAGGGGTTCCGCACGGTCTTTCCCTCATTCTAGTCAGGGACGTCCCCCCAACCTGATTGCCGGCGTAGGAAGAGGAAGTCATACTTCCAATGCTTCACTTTTGATTTCTTCTCAATAGCCGTCATGAAGCCCGGCCTATTGTTAAAGCAATACCACCCTAAGTCCTCGGTCTCCTTGGGAGCCTTTTGAACGGTATGAACGAGGCCGAACGCTTGAGCTGAACAAGTAAGGTCGCGCAACTCACAAGTCGCTATAAAGGAACAAATGTTGTGCCAAGAAGTGGGCACAACCTGCGCAAGCACCAATTCTTACTTATTTAATATCTCCCTGATCACGGGATGAAGGGGAGAACGAAGACCATAGTTTAGGGCTGCTCGATAAACCGCGATACACTTGGTGAGCAGCTCATTCACGATGACATCTGCTTCAGGAATTACGAATGAATACTCGGCCGGCAAGAGGAATTGCTTCTCGAGGGCCGACCTCTTTAACTTAGTGACGACCTTAGGATCAGGGAAGTGACTGCTCGGACCATCCTGCGGGCCCAAGCGGGTTGGGGCGCCAGGGAACTCCAACCCTTTGGCCACGATCCCTGTGACCGTAGGCATGCGGCCTTTTCGTTTAAGCACTGACTTGCCCGGTCTCAATGATGCTTCAGAGGAGGATGAGCTTATAGACGCCCTCTCTGAGGACGAGCTCCTTGAGGAATGCCTAGAGGAGGATCCAGACGAGCCCATCCAAGAGGAAGCGCTAGAAGTAGTGGAGGCCACCTCGGCCTCCAGGTTGGACTGAGGTGAAGCTAAATAGGGATTACCTTGTGTGCCTTCGGCCAGCAACTCGTCGGGTGATCTGATGCATGGAGTAAACTTGGTCTTTGCCATTCTAGGAACTTAAAAGTCAGGCATATAATTAGCTATGGTGATCTCCCAAGGATACGTCACCTCTACCTCAGGGCTAAGAATGCTGGGGGTGGAGGAATACTCGCAGCTGGACCACGAGGGAGTGCCCGGCTCAAAAAGGGGCACGACATAGGGAATCTTTTTGGGTTCCCTATACTTATTCTTTCGGGGTACGCCGGCCACCACCCAGCCATCAATAAAGGCTGGAAGGTTAGAGAATTGTGGGTACCGACCCTCCACTTGGTGGCCGGCTATCCCCTCAGGGACGTACCCACTGGACGAGCAAGATGACGACATAATATACAACAAACAGTGCTTCGCGGGGACGTGAGCGTGTACCTGTAAGTGGTGAAGATTTAAAAACCTGGTTGGAGATGAGGATGAGCGTTCAAGCAGATCTTTGAAGATGCAAAGAGGCAGCTTGAGGCACTACAGTGAATTTGAAGGAAGAGTAAGGAATGGAGAGCAGGGCGTCTCTCTCTAGATGTTGTTTCTCTCTCTAAGAATGAAAATGTGTGAAAAGCAAATGAGCCTCCCTTAATGGATGTTCACCCTTATGTAAAGCGAAAAGGCAGGGCACATACCCCAATGAAACTCAACGGGCACACCTCTTCCCAACCGACGCCACATGGCACCCCATTACTGCCACATCACAGGCAGCAATAGAGGATCTCGCGAGAGAAAGGGTCTCCAGAGGCATGCCAAGGTAGCCAACCACTGTACACCCAGCCTCAAAGGCCGGGTGATCCCAGGTACGGCCTCATAGTCGTTCGCGATACCCTTAACCCCCTAAGGGCTAAGGGTCCTCCAACACGGCCTCATAGCCGGTCGCTACACTCTTAGCCCCACTGGGGGCTAAGGGCCAGCAAGCATGGCCTCTCGGCCGGTAACTCCACTCTTAGCCCCATTAGGGCCTAAGGCTCCTCAAGCACGGCCCTATGCACGGACGCTACACTCTCAACCCCGCTGGGGGCTAAAGGTCCGCAAGCACGGCCTCATGGCCGGTCGCTACACTCTTAGCCCCACTGGGGGCTAAGGGTCAGCAAGCACAGCCTTTCGGTTGGTAACTCTGCTCTTAGCCTCATTAGGGACTAAGGGTCAGCAAGCACGACCTCATGACCGGTCGCTACACTCTTAGCCCCATTGGGAGCTAAGGGTCAGCAAGCATGGCCTCAGGATCAGTTGCTACCCTCTTAGCTCCATTGGGGGCTAAGGATCGACAAGCACGGTATCATGGTCGGTCGCTCCACTCTTAGCCCCACTAGGGGCTGAGGTTCCGCAAGCACGACCTAAGGCCGGTCGCTCCACCCTTAGCCCCACTGGCGGCTAAGGATCCTCAAGCACGGCCTAGCTGCCGGTTGTTACATTCTTAGCCCCACTAGGGGCTAAGGGTCTGCAAGCACGGCCTCATGGCCGGGCGCAACACTCTTAGTCCCACTGCAGGCTAGCGACCGATTGTTACATTCTTAGCCCCACTAGGGGCTAAGGGTCCGCAAGCGCAGCCTCATGGCCGGGCGCGACACTCTTAGTCCCACTGCAGGCTAAGGGTCCGCGAGCACCGCCTTATGGCCGGTCGCTACACTCTTAGTTCCAATGGGGGCTAAGGGTCACTCAGCACGGCTTTATGGCCGGTCGATACAATCTTGGTGCCCTTGGGGGCTAGGGGTCCTCACGCACGGCCTGATGGCCGGTCGTCACATCCTTAGGCACCCACAAGGGCCAAGGGATCTTATGCATGGCTTCACAGCCTTTCACAACACATGAAGACATGAGGCAAGTCACACGGGACCCCTTTTTATTACGGTAATTATGTTAATACAAGCAAATAAAGGGGAGCGGGGCAGTACAAAAGAAGGTGCGAAACAAAGCTAAGTCTACTCCTCATCACTAGAAGGGGCCGGGGGGCTGGCCGACCCTGAACCTTCCTCCTGGCCATCTTGGGAGCCTCAGGCCTCCACTTCATCAGCCGGCCGATAAAGCTGTGCTTCCCTTACTACGCAGTCCATGCAATCCATCCAAACCTCAAAGGTTGGCCACCTCAGACCTACCAACGATGATTTCATACTGTCGGCCATATACTCATGAGCCACGCCTAGCTTGACTGCTTCATTTAGCAGCATGGCATAGAATGTTGCCTGAACTATTTTAGGGAGCTCAAACTCAGCCGCTGCGCCCTCGGCTTCGTCCAACGAAAAGCACGGGCATAATACGTGAAAATCTTCAGGAAGGGGCCGAGGCGGGCGCGAAGCGCTCCTCCAATGCCAAATGAAGGTCTCCTTACGTAATTGGCCATCTCTCTCGTATTGTGAATAGGAGGGAATGCCATACTTACCAAGGAAACGGGGACACTGATCGCTCTCCCTACGTTTTCCACCACTCCCCTGGAAAGATGAACACTCGAGTATCCTATTTGGGAGAATGATGTTGTATTTATAGAGGAGGAATTGGAGGAGCTAAACATAAGAGAAACTCCCAAGAACCTAATGGCCAATCCACCTTGGACACATGTCCATTCAACCAGCATGAATTAGTTGCAAGCAAAGAAAAAGACTATTCAACAAAATATGAAAGTACGGTCTTTTATTACTGATTAGCATAAACAGTACATATGAGAAACGGAAGAAAACACTAGTGAAAGGGGGGCCGCACATTCATCGACTTAACGCCCTCCTCCTGCTTGACGTCACCCTAAGGGGAGGCCGCTTCCTCAGGGGCCGAGTCCTCTTCTGTCGTTCCCTGCCTGAGCTCTCTTCCTGTCAACCGGCTTCCGCATTCTTCCCCAAACCGCCCTTTGGGTGGAATCGAGCTTCGTAGATCCGGTCACCAAATAACCAGATCCATGACTCAAAGACACTCCAACGGAGCTCAGTAAGGGCTGACCCCAACGATCGAAGCGCCTATCCCTAGAACACCCCAAGCCTTTCGGCCTCGTTTAGAAGCATCGTATAAAAGATCACCTGAAGTAATTCCGGGAGCTCATAGTACTCGGCAACCTATTCAGCCACGACCAGCTCGAAGCCTGGACAGATGGTCTGAAAGTCTTTTGGGAGGGGCGATGGGGGAAAGGCAATCCCACGTCGGTCCCATGAAAAATGGCGAGTGACGAACTCGCCCATCGCTTTTGTATCGAGGGAGCGCGGAAAAGCCATTAGGGGAAAACCCGATAGCTGCTATTGCCGAATAAGGAAGTATGAGACACCCGACCTTGATGGTTGCCTTTTATAATGGAGATAGCGACAGTTTCATACAGATACCATTCAGGCCTCGTAGCCCGTGCATCTGTGGAGGGTGGCGCCAGGGCTGTCCATTTCAAATGCTCAATTCTCGAGGGCCTCTAGATGCATGCCAACCAAGAACGGTGGTCCACATTATACCTGACTACTCGTCTGACTCGACGTACCGGTAAAATGTGGGGGGCTAAGTGATTGGGGAGAAATCCGATTCTTTCTAATGGGCTCTTACAAGTTCAACTTACAGATCAGGCCCATACGTGGAATAGTGGGCCCAAGAGGTATCACCATAGGGGCACCCTCAGGCCCATACTTACTTATGGGCCCAGAACGCGACCCCAGAGGCCCCTTTTGGGCCTTTCTGCTCTGAGACCGACGGCCTGTGTGGGCACTCCAGGTAAAGTTACTATTCTACCCTTCCTGAGGGGACTATAAATAGTTACATGTCTTTCTCGAGAAAAGGGTTAGCAATATGAGACACGGAATTCATACTGCACTCTTTCTTTGAACCTTTGATGTGGGCCTTGAATTGACTTGACTGTCAAAGAGGCGTTCCCCGGTCTACAACCCAGGGTTGCCCTTTTTGCAGGTTGAGCCTCTTGGAGTCGAGGACGACGAAGTGTTGACTGCCAGCTATCAGATAAACCCGCTCCTTCATCCCATGTCATCAGTAATCGTACACTAAAGGATTTCATCCGAAATCAGAAACAAGTATAACAAACATAAATTTTTTAAGGTTTTTTTTTTTTTTTGGTTTGGATTTAATGGAAGATTGGGTTGATACATTGCGTTATAAAAAAATTTAGTGGAAACATTGTGCTTACACATTAGGATATGACATCTTTCTTGTCATAGCAGGTTCCCGGTTTTGAGTTTCATTGTAGGAACCATACTTGGGAATACTTGGACCAGTTCCTTAATATTAAGAACTAAAACTGTTCAACCGGTTCCGATTCTGGAACCGAACGGTCTGATTCCAAGGTACCCATCAGACGTGATCGCCCATACCTAGAGCTACTAAAGAACTAAATTCCTTTAGCAAGAATTTATTGTTTCTGAAAACTGAAGAATTAAAAAAAAATAAGTAATTAAATTAAAAATTCATATTACATATTTTGAGTCTTCCCCCCAAAAAAAAAAAAAACTTTTTTTCATTTTCCCTAATTTTATTTTTAAAAATTTTGTTACTTGATTTCCTAATTTTCTTTTCTTTCTTACAATATATTATTTTGGTAAGATTATCCATTTTGAGGCTTATATTATAATTTTAAATTTATGAAGGGATGACAGTTTTGAAAATTCAGTCTTTTAGGAGACATCAAACAAAATTGGAATGATAAAATTGAAATGATGTGGAAAATTCACAAGGCCATCGGCGCCCATTTCGTGGTGGGAGTGAGGATGGAGGGGTGCGGTCAGTGTGGCGGACGGGAATTTCAATGGCTGTGTAAAGTAGCTTTTAAATTTAAAATTTTTATTAACGAAATGTGTTCAATTATTTTGTCCTAATAAAGGCAGTAATGTCTTTTTTAGATCTCAAACAAGTATCGATAAAACAAAGGATGTCCCATGTTATATAATCAAATTAAACAACAAAAACAACAATTTTTGACGTGGGTTTAATTTGCGTGGGGTTTGGGGAGATTCAAATACAAGCAGCATTATCTTTGTAAGTATCGTTACCCATAAAGAGGCCGATTCAAAAGTTCTACAAAAGATTTGAGAAACATTTAGATTTTTTTTTTAAAAAAAGATGGTAAACCAAAAGCGAAAACTAACAAGTAGTAATAGTAAATACATAAAAATGAAGGCTAAACCAACAACGAAAACTAATAGGCAGTAATAGTAAATACATAAAAGAGATACACATGGTACCACAACTAACAATAAGAAAAGTGATAGCCACTATGACCAAAAGGAAAATTCCTAACATATATGAGTGTTGGAAACGTAAGAGAAGTAAAAACATCCAGAGCCATGCACTGGTTGCTCATGATATCTTGGGATCCATGAAAGAACAAACAACATGCTACCTAAAGTCTGCAACCTTCATCATAGACCTCCACAGATTCATACTTTAAGTCATGTCCTCCGTTAATCCTAAAGTTCCCAAATCGTATCTAATCACTTCATTCAAACTCTTCCGAGATCTACCTCCATGCCTTCTATATACTGGAAGAACAATCCTCTCACATCTCCTCACTAGTGTATCCGTACTCCTCCTAATATGACTAGATTATCTAAGTCTAATGTCTCTCATCTTATCTTCTATGGATATCACTTCAAATTTATCCCTGATTACTTCATTTCTAATCATATCTAATCTTGAATGTTCGCACATCCAATGAAGCATCCTCATCTTTACAACTCTCATCCTCTAGATTTGAAACTTCTTGATAGGCCAATACTCAGCTACGTACAATAATGACGGTCTAATAAGCATATGGTAAACCCTCCCCTTTAATTTTAGAAGGATCTTCCTGTTACAAATCATGGGCAATGTATAGGACTAATGAAGGACATGACTTAGAATAAAAGTTTGTGGAGATCTAGGGTTAAGGCTACAGATCAGGGGTAGTGTGCTTCTAGTCCTTCCTTTGACTTTGTTTGAGTAGTGACTGTGGTTGCGTTGTACCAAATATTACTTTACACTACGTGTGATGCAATCTTGTAGGCTAGTAGATTGACTTTGGCAGGGTTATTGTTATCACACATCCGTTGCTTAAGCATACCTTGATCACATCTGTGTTATTACTTCCCCACCTCTGATTGTTTAAGTGTAGACAGCTCTTGGCCAGATTAGTAGTAAGTCACTGCTTGCTACTCAAGGTACGTTCAACTTTTACTCCTCCTATGTTGTTCTTTAATTTATGTTATTTAAATTGATTCAGTCTTGTTCTTGTTAACTTTGCTTATCAAATGATTTTCAACTTATGAGATTATTTTCTTAAAACTTTTATGTGGGTCTATTGGAATCGGTTTTTCTATGAGTAGTCATATATGTAGAGGTAAGATTGTCTACATCTGAATTTTCCCAGACCCCGCGAAAGCGAGACCAACAATGGGAGTTGTTGTTGTATCTTTCCATTGCACAAGAGCCTTGAGATATTCTTCCATCTTTGCCATCCTACCCTTAAAAGGTCCTTAAAATCAGTTTTGTAAGATTTTTGGATGGATTTTCATATTTTTTTTAAAAAAAATTCTTTTGTCGGGTCACCAACCCCCTTCCCCCTTCGGGTGTTCCTGTGTGAATGTTCGCGACATTTTTATTGTTATCAATTCTGAACCCAACAGCCTACCTGATGAAGTTGGCAGTCAAGCTATGCTATCGAAGCACTATGCCAACCTTAAGCAAACCTCTTTAATGTCCATTGTCACAGGGGACTATGGGTTGGTTTACAAATACCCTTCGCCAATTCCATTGCATCACAATGAATTTCTACTAGTTATAATGAACATTGGTGAGACTTTCTTAACCAATTTGACTGTGTTTTCCTTTTTTATGTTAACATAACTCTTTTATCACATGATGCACTGCAACCAATTCGTTTGTTTCTGCGGTTAGAGATAGCGGTAAGAAGAAAAGCTGCAAGGAGGGAAAAGCAATTATAAGGGTGAGCCTAAAGTAACAGACAGGAGCATTCAGCAATAATAAAGAATTATAAGTGGTCGTAAGAACTAAAGATAGTTAGTAAAACATTGTACGTTGCAGTAAGTGACATGACGACGCTAAATTTAGATGATGAATTGAATAGGCTCTTAGTGAATTGTCCCGCTTTTCATTGAGAAGGCGTAAATTCTGAATCTCCTTGAAACTAAGTCTTCAATCTTCTTGCCATACTTTGCATAGGCTTTTTTAAATTATAATTTTATTTGTTTGCAACACAAATTATAATTATTAAAAACTACCGAAATGTTTACATTGTGACATTATCTATGTTATTCGAAGTGTCTAATTAATATGTATGTATTAATTTTTGAAAGATGAAGATTTTCCTTTCAATTGCTTTACTAAATTAAGAGAAAAAATAACAAAAAGATCAGTTCAATGGAATAAATAATCAATATGCACTAATAATAATTCGCAAGAATTAATACAACTTGCATTGGATTACTTATCATCATTTCCCTTTTGTTAATCTAACGTTTTATTGTTTATGCGTCAAAAAATATGTGCATGCACGTACACATGGGCGCATACGCACACTAAAAGACAAGATCCTAATTGGGGTGCCCCCATGGGTGGATCCATGTATAGTCGTGGACACCCCTAATCCCAAAAAAAAAAAGAAAAAATTTAATGAGTTATTTTGTAGGGGGTTATGTTGTTATACATGGATATCTTTAAAGTAGGCCCAAAAAATTAAGGACACACTCTAAATATGCATAACCTCCATGTTGATATTTTTAATTCTTTAAATATAAAAATTGCAGTTATAAAATTAGAATTTGATGGAAAAATAAAATAAAATGAAGTCAAGCCCAAATCTTTCTCTCGCTTCTTCTCAAGCAAAATTACATCCACTTTCCTAAATCACTTTCTCTATGTGTCTTCTTCCCTCTGTCTCATGTGTATTTTAGACTTTTTAATTTAATTTAATACTAATATCTTTAATTTTCTTTTATTGTTATTATTGATTTTTCGACTATTCAATTTTAATGTGTTCTTGGTGTAGATTTTTTTTTCAAAAAATTTGGCACTAACCATTGATTTGAACTTGATGCTGATTTCTTTTTTTCCCCCTTTTGGTACAATTAGATAATGAAGATTTCTTATTTGTAATTTATTAGTTGTTTGAGGTGCTCGCTTCAATGCCCTTTTTTTCGTTTTATTCCTTGGTGCCAATGATTTGTGCTCTATAACCAATGATTTTAATAAGTGATAGATAATTGTAATATTCTACGCTTTTGGCATAATTTTATGTATCACCTTCAAAATATGAAGAATCACATAGGACAAACCTTGTAGTAGACTACCATAATTTTTTTTAGTAAAAAAGTGGGGCATATTATCATAGCATGTGAAGTTCCGCTAGTGTGAAAATATGAGACAGAAAAATTGTAAAAAAATAAAAGACAGCAAATTTGTACAAAATAGGCTACCATAATGTATATCATATAATTTCTTTTTCTTGGTAGTGTATATTAGTGATGACATCAATAGATGACCACCCCTATTCTGAACGTCTGAATCTGCCACCCCCCAAAAAGTTGGTCAACAACACTAACATAGTATTTAGCCTAACCTGAGTCCCTGGCATAACCTAGTTACTGTGCATATCATTCCTATAGAACTAATGTGGTGTTGTTACTGTTTTAAGATTTGTTATGTTTATGATATGTTGACATCCTCATCTAATAAAGGTGCAAAGGACCAGATTTAATTACAATGTTCTACTTTATTTTGCTTCTCTTTGAGTTCTATCTCATGTAACAAACATGAGACAACTAGTTGGAGCATCAAATAGGCCTAGAAAGACAGGATGGTTCTATAGAGACAAATTATGAGGCCATCTCATACAAGAATGTATTCTATAGTAAAACAACTATCAAAATATGCAAATTAATTTAAGCAATTGATAAAGATTGTAACTTATTTAGGCATTTAGATTCAATAGAATATAATTTGTTTACATTCCCCCGTGATAATTTTGAGACAAAATATATTCACTGTCTTTCTTGGGTGTCTTTCATTCATCAGCCATCATGTATATATATTACATCAGTGCTAGCAAAAAGAAACTATATGAACAATATTCCTAATTTAACTCAAACAAGGATTCTTGCCTAGGATCCTTCTCAGTATCAAATTTGGTTTCCTACATCGTTCTCAGTATCAAATTTGGTTTCCTAACACTCCCCTCAAGCTGGTGCATGAAGATCATGAATGCCTAGCTTGGGAACTAAATTGTAAAACTTGTGTTTGCGCAATGATTTTGTAAAAACATCTACTAATTGTCCATGAGAGGGAACAAAAATAGGCTGGATAGTACCATTGAGGATCTCATCACGAATAAAATGACAGTCAATTTGAACATGCTTTGTCCGGTCATGAAACACCGAATTCTTGGATTTGTGAATGGCGGCTTGATTGTCACAATGCAATGCCACAGGTTGTGCATGAGATATGCCAAGATCAGCTAAGATCCCTTTAATCCGAAGAAGCTCACAAGTGGTAACTGCCATGGCCCGATACTCTACCTCGGCGGAAGAGCGAGAGACACAATCTTGTTTCTTAGTTCTCCATGAGATAGGTGAAGTGCCTAGTTGCACAAACCAACCTGTGGGGGACCGGTGAGAGAGTAGACACCGACCCCAATCAGCATCACATCAACCGCGAAGGTGTAGATCACAAGAACTGGAAAGGGCAACTCCTTGTCCGAGATTACCTTTAATGTATCGAACCACACACAAGGCGGCCTCCCAATGTTCCTCTTTCGGCTATTGCATAAATTGTGAAAGAACATGCATCTAATATGCCAAACCGGGTCTGGTAAAACTCAAATGAAGGAGACACCCAACCAGTCTGCAATACCGATCAGGTTGAGAAAGGGGCCACCCTGCAGCTGAAGGTAATTGATGATTATGTTCCATAGGCAAGGTACTAGGCTTGGCCCCTATTAAGCCAGCTTCAGATATAATGTCCAAAGCGTATTTTTGTTGGCATAAAAAAATGCCTTGTGGCTCTAAGCCATTTCTACTCCTAAAAAGTATTTCAAACGACCTAAATCTTTCATATGAAAGCAGTGACTTAAATAGCGCTTGCAGGCTTCGATACCCTCATGTGTATTGTCTGAAATAATTAAATCATCAACATACATGAGAACATGAATGGTAAGATCTCCTTTATGCAAGGAAAACAACGAATAATCACCGTATGACTATTTAAAAGCATAGTTCTTCAAGGCATCTAAGAGTTTTGCAAACCAACATCGAGGAACCTGCTTAAGTCCATACAACGATTTCTGTAATTTGCAAACTTTGCGAGGATTTTGACCTCGAAATCCTGGGGGTAACTTCATATAAACTTCTTCTTCCAGATCGCCATGCAAGAAGACATTATGGACATCCATCTTAAATTTTGTACAGTGGTAACTGCCAGAAATTTGCGCACCGTCACCATTTTGACAATTGGTACTAATCTGGCTTTACACCGTTCGACACTGCCATTAGAGCGGTACTTGATCTTATATAGCCACTTGCACCCAAGAGCTTTCTTTACTGGTTACAAGTCTATGACAACCCATGTGCTGTTCTTTTCTAGGGCTTATATCTCCTCCTTTATTGCATTATGCCAATGCTGATATGTTGAGGCCTCGACATAATAGGTAGGTTCCTTATCAACAGTAATTGCTGCAATGAATTTTCGATGATTTTTTGAAAAATTAGCACAATTTACATAGTGAGCTATTGAATAGGACGTACCTGGAAGACGCTGTGATGTAGGTAAACAATTTGATGGAGTCAAGCTTGTGACTGTATGTATGATATAGTCTCTTAACCAAGTGGATTGTTTGTGCCGTAGGCCCCGGCCTAAGGCTTCTTCGGTTGGGCCTGTTTCACTGCGTTGTTCTGCAACCTCCTCATTAAGGGTAGCCACCACTGAATTGTCCAACTCTTCTTCATCCTCTTCTTCGATGACAACACTCCCTCCCTTGATTCCTAGATTAACTTGACCAGAGCCAGGAAGAGATTCTAGGGCAGATGGAATACTGTCAAGCTTGTCAAAAGGAAAGACATCCTCTTGAAAAACAACATCTTTAGAGACAAAAAACTCCTCACTTTCCAAATCATACAGTTCCATCCTTTCTTCGCATGTAGGTAACCAACAAAGATGCGCTTCCTACTTTTACTGGCAAATTTATCTCCCTCTCTTTTTTGGTTATGAGCGTAACAGAGACACCCGAAAGTCCTGAGATGTTCATATTTAGGCTTCATTCTGTAGAGAATTTTATAAGGAGTTTTCTCTTTCAAAATTAAACTTGGTGTTCGGTTTATGAAATATCCAGCAGCTAAAATGCACCCACCCCAAAATTTAATGGGAAGATTACCTTGAAATCGCAAAGCTCTGGCCATTTCTAATGTGTGCCGATGTTTCCTTTCAACTCTCCTATTTTGCTGTGGAGTTCCTGTATAGAAAGTTTGATATAGAATCCCATTATCAAGAAAATATCCCTTTAACCTGGAAAATTCAGCGCCATTGTTGCTTCGAACACATTTAACCTGTTTGTTAAACTGCCTTTTAGCCATAGCAAAAAATTGAAGCATACACTTGAACACTACCATTTTATCAACTAACAAGAAAACCCACACAGCACGAGAGCAATCGTCCAAACCAGTCAAAAAATAATGGGCGCCACAGGAAGAAGATGTCCTATATGGTCCCCATAAATCATAATGGATTAACTCAAAAATATTAATGGCTTTGTCATTACTCAAAGGAAACTTATCATGTATCTGCTTAGCTCATTGACATACTTCATAATGTTTATCTAACTTATCATTGCTATCTATATTTATTGGAGGAATCATACTAGTGACCTTTAATGAAGGATGTCCCAAATGCCTATGCTATACTTCCAAAGAACTACCTTTGTCTATCTTCAATGCCTTCGGTCTTGAGGTCTTGCAAAAATAATAGAGGCCATTTTTTCGTTTACCCGCACCAACCAACATCCTCGAAGTACGGTCCTATATAGCACACAATTTATTAGTAAATTGAACAATACAATTAGAAGCATCTGTTAACTGAGTTACAGAAGTCAAATTACAAGTGAGTTTAGGAACATAGAGAACGTCGTTAAGAACAAGATTTTCATCGAGCTCGGTTTGTCCTTCTTGAGTGGCAAAATCTTTTTCCCATTCGATGAACCTACAGGACATGTAGGTATTTCTTGTAAATTTTGCAAACTGTTCAACACTCCTGTCATATGGTTTGAAGCCCCCGTGTCAATAATCCACGAGATACCTAACAATTTCTCTCGCGTGCTTGCTTTGTATGTCTTCACCATCTCCAGTAAGGTTTGCCACTTATCATTGGTGAGCATAGGTAAACTAATATTTTCAGCATCCGGGTTGTCTGTCATTGATACGGTTGAAAAATCACCACAGCTTATTTGCTAATATGCTGAAGTTTGTTACATCATTTCCATTTGTTTTTATTTTTTAAAGTTTGTTATATGCTTTGCTATCAGTTTGTTAGCCCAACTCTTATATATAAGGGGGGCCATAATGATGTAAGGGATATACAAGAACTAATACTTTCTCTCACCTCTAAATTCTCTGTATTTCATTACCCCTTTTCTTTGGGCACCATAGATTGCTTCTACCTACCCAATCTGTCTGCCCACTGAAGGTTGTTTTTGGGTTCACTTTTCCCCCAAACAGCCACCAATTTAATCGTCCCGTATCACTTGTATCAGAGCTATCGACCTCTGATTGTGGGTGGTGACTATGACGCGCGCAACTGTGCAAGAGCTGGAGGAAACTGTTCGCTTGATGAACGAGCAGCGACAACAATGAGAACTCGAGCTTGATCAGAAATTGGAGCTGATGAGGTCGGAAATGGGGGCTCTCGTCGCCGCGGCAGTCCAACAATCATTGGGGTCTCTCAATTTACAGCAACCTTTGAACAATGGTAATGGAGATAATTCCCCTCAGACCGATGACAAATACTATTTGCTTACTAGATTGTCCAAAATCTAGTTTCCTAAGTTCGATGGAACTTATGTGAAGGAGTGGTTATATCGCTGTGAACAATTTTTTGCTATTGATAACACTCCTCCCGAGATGAAGGTTCGGCTTGCATCGATACACTTGGAGGGGCAAGCCTTGCAATGGCATAGAATTTATATGGTGAATAAGGCTGATATATATCCGGGTTGGCCCGAATACATATTCGACATCACCTAATGTTTTGGGGGGTTATATGATGACCCGATGTCTGAATTATTAAGTTTGAAGCAAGATCACTCGGTTTAAGATTATCACAACAAGTTTGAATCAAACCTAGCTCGTTTGTCCTTATCCATCGAACATGCCCTTAGCATTTTCCTCACCGGCCTCAAACACAACACCCAAATGCATGTAAGGATGTTTAATCCGAGCACCTTACACCAAGCGGCTAAACTAGCAAAGTTGTATGAAGCCTCTAACCAAAGTTTGCAGCCCCCTTCAATCCAAAAACCTCCACAAAAAACATTGCCACCCTTAAAATCGCCCACTCCTCTTTTACCCGCACCACCAAGACGCATAAGCCCTACTGAAATTGAAGAAAAAAAAGCTAAGGGACTATGTTTCATATGTGGTGAACCATTTACCCCTGGTCATCATCTTAAGCATAAAAGAGCCCAACTCTTTCTCCTTGAAGGGGAAGAGGAAGTTTGTAAGGGTGAAGAAAATGAAACTGAAAATTTAGAAGAACAAGTGGATGATAATGCACCCCACATATCAATCCACGCTCTCGCGGGGTCAACTAAATTCCAAACCATGCGAGTTACGGGAACACACAACAAAAAAGCACTCCATATACTCATCGATAGTGGGAGTACCCACAATTTTTTAGATGTGGCAACGGCAAGAACCTTGGGTTGTCACCTAACTCCTACGAAATCACTGCCAGTTTCAGTGGCGGGAGGAATTTTGACCACCACGGCTGAATGCAAGGGCTTCTCGTGGACATTTCGGTCTTCTAAATTTGTAGCTAATTTTATGTTACTTCCCTTGGGTTTTTGTGATATGGTTCTGGGAATCCAATGGTTACAAACCTTGGGCCCTATATTGTAGGATTTCCAAAAATTATCTATGGAATTCTCATATCATGGCAAGAAACATGCGCTGCGGGGTTCCAAACAAGGTACAGCGAAAGCAGTTCAAGGGAAAGCGGCCAGTCGGATGCTTGATGATGACAATCTGCAGCTTGCAATGCTACATGTCCTTAATGGGGAAGATTTTGGAGCCAATGTTGCTACTGGGAATCTCCTATCTATCACTGTAGAGATGAATGGAGACATTCCATATGAAGTTCGAATGCTTCTATCTCATTTTGAGGATTTATTTTAAGAACCAACTCACTTGCCTCCCTTCAGAGATGGATTTGATCATCGCATTCCTCTTGTATCTGGTTCGTCACCCGTGAACATGCGTACCGATACTCGACAGCTCAGAAAAATATCATCGAAGCTTTGGTTCAAGAGATGCTTGATAAGGGTATTATTCAGGCGAGTTGTAGTCCATATGCAGCTCCAGTAGTGTTGGTGGGAAAGAAGGATGGCACATGGCGCCTTTGTGTTAATTACAGAGAGCTAAACAAGCAGACAATTCGGGATCGTTTTCCTATTCTGTTGGTGGAGGAACTCCTTGATGAGTTGGGTCAAGCAACCATGTTCACTAAGTTGGATCTTCATGCTGGATATCATCGGTTACGAATGTCTCCTGCGGAGGTGTATAAAACTGCTTTTAAAACTCATTCGGGGCACTATGAGTTCTTGGTGATGCCCTTCGGGCTTACAAATGCACCTTCCTCCTTTCAGGCATTGATGAATGATATATTCCGGCCATACCTGCGACAATTTGTCCTTGTCTTTTTTGATGATATTCTGGTGTACAGTGATTCTCTCACTCATCACGTTGGGCATCTAGAGGTGGTTTTTACTACTCTGCGACGACATTCGCTGTATCTCAAGCGGGCTAAATGTGCCTTCGCTGTTCCGCAAGTGGAATACCTTGGCCACATTATTTCGCATGGACAGGTGGCCACGGACCCAACTAAGCTTGTTGCTATCCAAAACTGGGCAGTCCCTAACACTCTCAAAGAGCTTCGGGGATTTTTAGGACTCACCGGATATTATCGAGGATTTATTCAAAATTACGGTCAACTAGCTCGACCGCTTACGGACCTCTTGAAGAAGGACGGGTTCACTTGGAATGCTAAGGCTGCAGTTGCTTTTGAAGTGTTGAAGAGGGCACTCGTAACAGCACCTGTCTTGGCCATGCTCAACTTCGACAAGCCTTTTGTTGTCGAAACCGATGCATCTGAGAAAGGCATTGGGGCAGTTCTAATGCAAGATCATCACCCTATTACATACATTAGCAAGAGTCTCAGCAACAAGCATCAACATTACTCTGTATATGAACGGGAATTACTAGCACTCATTTTTGCAGTTAAAAAGTGGGAGCCATACCTCATTAATAAGGCCTTCATCATTCGTACCGATCAGAAAAGCCTCAAATTCCCCCTTGAGCAGAAGGTGACTACCCCGTTGCAACGTGTTTGGCTTACGAAATTGATGGGGTTTGACTTCGAAATTCATTATAAAAAGGGGAAAGAAAATGCCACAGCGGATGCCCTTTCACGGGTTAATAGTGCTGAAGTTCTCTGCATGGCTCTCAACAGGCCCCCTACTGATCTTATGACCCTCACCTCTCGTGGGTGGACCAATGATCCCAAGCTTCAAACAATCATTTCAGCTCTACAACATAACGCTGCCAGCCACCCCAAATACACATATGTGAATCAGCAGCTCCGTCGCAAGGGAAAATTAGTGGTGAGTGATGATCAACAATTGAAGCACTTCATCCTCCAATGGCTTCATAGCTCTCCTACAAGGGGACACTTGGGTCGGAATATCACTCTGCAGAGGATCAAGACTTTATTCTATTGGAAGGGGATGACAAAAGACATACAACACTTCATCCGATCGTGTGATATGTGCCAACATTACAAGGGTGAAAATGTGGCTTCTCCGGCCCTTTTACAGCCAATACCAATTCCTCACACCCCATGGGATGCTGTCAGCGTTGACTTTATTGAAGAGTTGCCTAATTCCTTCGATAAACACTGATTTTGGTGGTGGTCAATCGTCTCACCAAATATGCCCACTTCATAGCTCTCTGACATCCATATACCGCAATAATGGGAGCGCAAGCCTACATGGATAACGTCTACAAACTACATGGTCTTCCCACCACTATGGTTAGTGATAGAGACCCCACATTCCTCAGTGATTTTTGGAAGGAAGTGTTCACTATACAAGGGGTTGATTTGCGAAGGTCATCTGCCTACCACCCACAAACGGATGGTCAAACAGAAGTGGTTAACCGATGTCTTGAGACTTACTTGCGGTGCATGTGTAGTGACTCCCCTACTCTTTGGAGTAAATGGTTGAGTTTGGCCGAGTGGTGGTATAAATACCAATCACCATTCCTCGACACAAACGACCCCTTTTGAAGCTCTCTACAGGTATGCCCTGACCATTCATCTTCCTTATTTGCCAGGTGAAAGCAAGAATGATACGGTGGATAGAAGCCTAGCTGAGCGGGAAGAAATGATTAAATTGCTCCAATGGCATCTTGGCCCTGCTCAAAATCAAATGAAACAAACTGCCAACTGCAAGCGTAGTGACAAAAATTTTAATGTGGGAAGTTGGGTCTATCTCAAGTTACAACCATATCGACAATCCTCGGTGGCCCGCCGAGCAAATGATAAGTTAGCTCCAAAATGTTATGGGCCTTACAAAGTTGTCAAGAAGATTGGAGCAGTAGCCTATCGGTTGGAATTGCCTTCGGGTTCCCAAATCCACCCTGTCTTCCACGTCTCACAGCTCAAGTTATGCCATGATCTGCAAGCCTCGAGAGCTGAATTGCCCCTGTTTATGCGGGACACTAACTACACTCCTGAACCGGAAGCTATTGTAGATCGTGCCACTGTCTCGCTAGGCCGCCATGCTGTCACGAAGGTCCTCATCAAGTGGAAGGGTCGCACACCCGAAGACAATACGTGGGAAAACTTTGCTGATTTCCAGAAGCGATTTCCGAGCTTCAATCCTTGAGGACAAGGATCTTCGATAGGAGGGAGTGATGATACAGTTGAAAAATAAATACAGCTTATTTGCTAATATGCTGAAGTTTGTTACCTCATTTTCATTTATTTTTATTTTTCAAAGTTTGTTATATGCTTTGCTGTCAGTTTGTTAGCCCAACTCTTATATATAAGGGGGGCCACAATGATGTAAGGGATATACTAGAACTAATACTTTCTCTCACCTCTAAATTCTCTGTATTTCATTACCCCTTTTCTTTGGGCACCATAGATTGCTTCTACCTACCCAATCTATCTGCCCACTGAAGGTTGTTTCCGGGTTCACTTTTCCCCCCAAACAGCCACCAATTTAATTATCCCGTATCAGTCATGCTGATATTGGTTGCATTGGCATGAGCAGACACTCCATGACCACGGCCATCGCCATTAAATCGTTGTCCTCTTCCCCAGCCACAGCTCTCTTGAGGCCGATCACCCCACCAATCTGGGTATCTGATTGGAAACACCCCCTTGCTTCATGGCCGCTTCTGTTGCAGTGACTGCAGATCACCGTTCTATCCCTGGCTTCTCCACGTCCTCTTCCCTTTGGCTTAGCTTATGCTATCAGGCCTACCAATTCTCGATGCTCCTCTGCTACACGGTTCAGAGGCGGTAATGCATCAGTAGCAAGCAAATTTGATCTCACTATCCCATACAAATTTTCGTCTGACCCCATAAGAAACTTGTGTACTCGTTCTTCTTCTCGTCTTTTCAAGCCTGGGATTAACCTTACAGTCGCACTTGCTACAGGTGCACATCACACCTTGATCATAATTAGTCAGTTCATCCCACAAAATTTTGATCTTTGCATAGTAATATGCTACGCTCATTCCTCATTGCTTGCAATTGGCAAGCTCAACCTTTAATTGCTGGATTCTCGGTCCATTGGAGACTGAGAATCTCTTCTTTAAATCTGTCCACAAATCTTTGACAGTTTCTCGGTAACTCAAAGTCAAGCGCACCTTTGGCTCATTTGTATTCATAATCTATGAGATGATCATGGATTGAACGGTCCACCAATCTTCAAGTTCTGATGCCCCATCATTAGGTTTGGTGATACTTCCATCGAGAAATCCCCACTTTCCTCTGGCCATCAATGATGTGCATATTGCTCATCCCTATTCATCATAATTCATTTCACCTTTTAGTTGAAGCTGGGTAATTATGTTTCCAGGAGTATCACTTGTTTTAAATCATATGGTGATGGTTTGGTTTTCAACGTGGCTCTGATACCATCATAATTTTGAGACATAACACATTTAGTGTCTTTTTTGTGTGTATTTCATTCATCAGCCATCATGTATATATATTACATCAGTGCTGGCAAAAAGAAACTATATGAACAATATTCCTAATTTAACTCAAACAAGGATTCTTACCTAGCGTCCTTCTCAGGATCAATTTTGGTTTCCTAACATCCTTCTCAGTATCAAATTTGGTTTCCTAACACCCCGTGTCTTTTTGAAGATAGGAAAACTCAAAATTTGTCTGAATACAAAAAGAAACATGTGTCAAAAACTGATAAACAGATGGGAAAACACCAACAACTACATGATTCAAACATCATTGTTGTGTAATCTATTGATCACTTCATGGAATTAGTTACTCAGGTCGTGTTGCTAAGTTACTTTTGAAGTTGATCACAAAGAAATGTTCTTACCTATTCCTTTATTAGAAAATGACTCTCACGTACCCTAAGTTTTAGGACAACTATTTTAGGCCCCTGATTTTTTGAAAATGACATTGATTACCTTATGGTTTTAGATAACAAATTAAAGACCTGCCAATGCTTAGCAAAATAATAAAACTAATATGCTTGTTTTAAGAACTTTGACCAAAATGGAGTACTTTTAGTAATTCTATTTTTGGAGTCTTTTCAGAAAATATGCCTGTTTTAAATGATTTAACTCCATATAATAATTTTTCTGATACTAGTTATTACAATCTACTGAAATATTATATTTTCTATGATAATAGACCCACCATGCTTAGCAAAATAACAAAAACTTAATTAGAGAGTTTTGATTGTTACCAGAACTTAGTCGGCAATGGACCTATGTTCCTCTGACTTCTAGTTCATAGAGATTGCTAATCTCAACCATACCTCCCTTAGATTAGGCACAACATAGATCTATTTCGTTTTCTACCTCAGATTGTAATTGCTAATCAAGTTTTATAATTTAAAGGATAGTAAGACTTTAATTAAAAATTATAATATTTAACACATAAGTTTCGATTGAATAACATTTCCTACTAGGAAACTTCTTTTATTGATAACTCAAAAGTAAAAATATTACAATGGGAAGATTGAAGGACCGTTCATTATTCCGTCCAGACCCAACCTGGACCGAAGATCAGCCTAGACCGGACCTGATTAGACCGGATTATGCTGATTTGCCAATTCTCATCCTATCTTTTTGCAGTTTCAGTCTTCGGTTTGGTCCAGGTTTGAACCGAGTAGACCGATAGATCGGATCAGGACCAAATTAAATTTAAGGTTTTTTAATTTTTTTGATATTTGAATTTTCAATTTCCTCAGTCTCTACCTTGCTGACAGTCGCAGCCCATCCCTTTTTCCTTTTCTGTTGCTTTCTTTTTCTTCGGGAAAAAGTCACAAAAGAGCCATCTAAGGACTTGAAAGAGAGGCATCGGCTCACCGCCTTCTTATCAATAGTGCATAATTAAATTATGTGATACATAAAGATGAAGAAAGTTACGTTAGCATTATTCTCAAACCTCATTTGTTCTTGCGACTCATCTTTATGGTATCTTGGTTTTTCCTATTACACATGCAATGTGAGGAGCAGTCTATGTGTATGTATTACCTTGTGCAGTAGATGCCGCGAGGAGAAATTTTCTTAGGTTAGTTGAGTTCAGCTTATTTGATGAACCTAATTGGCTTTAGTTGGGTTCGACACTTTGCATATTATTCTGAATGTAACTACGAGTTTTTGGTGAGGTTATACCCATTGTAGATTCAGGCAAAGTCGAGTATAGTTTGTTTTTTAAATAAATTTCCTTGGCATCGGAAGAGGTCGTTTCTATTAAAACGGTTTGTCAATTGCAATAGAAGTCTGCTTTTATGTGGTAGCGTGGCTTACCCTTTTTTTCAATTTAGGACTCAATCCAAATCGGTCCGGTCCAGGCTCTCCCCGATTCATTCCTGATCTGGACCGACTTTGGACTGTCCGGCCCTTGGTCGTCAACCTGGACCTTAATTGGTCTTCGGTCCAGGCGGGTTCAGTCCTGGACCAGTGAACAACCCTATAAAAAGGACTTAAACTACTAAGATCATCAGAGATACTTGCTCATAGAGAACTAGAGAATCCTAACTTTTCTTGTGCTCAAGTATGCTCAAATGATCGTGTCTTTTCGTAGCACTCAACATCTCATTTTATAGAGGAGATGGACTTACAAATGACACTGAGGCGGGGAATCTCCATCCCCATTAGGGCCACGTCCCGTATTACGGGTGAGATTCAATCCTCGAGTAGGGACAGAGGCAAGGATGGGACAAAATTTTACCCATCACTGCCCCCGCTTACCCACCTGAGGAAAAATCCCCGTCCTTATACCCGCTTCCCCATCCCCAATTGTGTTCAGCTTCTTAGACTTTGGTTCCTTTGTGTAATTTGTATATTGACATTAGACTTATCCTGCATGGACTTAATAAACTTTAATTTGGGTTAGATTGTAACCTTTGATAAAGTTTACTATTAGACTTATGTTGTATAGAACCTACAAGAGTTTAGTATCATTAATTGAGCTAGGTTTTCTAGGAAACTTAGCCTTTCACCCAAGATCCAACTTATAATATAGTTTTCACATAGGAAAAAAATTATGGGTAAAAATTCGGAAAGTTTATCTTAAGATACCCCGACACATGCGACATTTATTTTTCAAGGCCTAAGCTTTTGGAGCGAACATTTAAGTACCTCGACGTTTGGTAACCAAACTTTTAGGTACCCTCATTTTTTTAAGCCCCTAAACTTTTAAGAATTTGCATTTTAATCACAATCTTTAAAAACTTACTTTCAAAACTTTTAAATTTGCGCATGTGTAATTTTCCTCATTAGTAGTATTCGCGGTCCTCTTTCATCTAGTATCAGAGCTACATGATCAAAAAATTAAGCTAATTAATGATCAATTAAGCTAATTAACTTTGATTAATGTTTGAATCTTCACCTGCTTGCCCTGTTCTGAATTATTCACACATTGTTCATTGACCAGAAGGGATTTCTTCAGTAAAACCTCAGTTAAACTACATCACTGAATTAAAAGCCGAATTAGCTAAAATTAAGACTGAAGTCAATGAGTTTAAGAAACAATTATCTGTAATTCACCTCTCTCTACTTAACGAAGTTAGGCATAGTGAAAAATCTACTTCTAGTACTAGTACTCCATTTCAGCATAAATATCCTTTCAAAACCCAAAAAACAAAAATCGATTTCCTTTGCATGATATAAAAATTCAAAAATAAGTAGGAGAAAATCAGGTAAAAAATCAGCTGAAAAAGCAGAAAAAGAAGTAGAGGATGGAGTATAAGTAGTATACTCTTGAATAATTACAAAACATGTTTGAGAAAGAACAGAATCCAGAAGAATTAAACAAGATTATGAGTGCAATTAGTGATAAACATGACATATTATATAATGATAATGAAGAGACTAACAATGTCCAATTAGAAGAATAAATATATCAGTAAATGAACCTTATTAAACTAGAAGATCTGAATGAGTTACCTTTAGAAGAAACTAGAAGAAAACTAGATTTAAAAAAAAGGTAAAATGGCTATTGAAGATGAGATTAATGAAATTGGAGAAAAACTCGACTTAGGTGAAATAGAGACAATCTAGTTAACAATGTTGTTCCTAAACCTGAAGATTTTGGTGAGCCTTCTAGAAGAAATACTAATTTTATAAGACCTAGGTACGTTCGAGTAAGATGTACAATCAATTTTTTCTTTGGGTTTATCCCAAGGAAAACTATAACTTTTGAAAAAATTGGCCTTACTCCAATCAGCTAAACATGATATATCTTAAACATAGATGAAGCTTGTAATAGAGAAGAAACATTTGAACATTGAAAAAGAGGTATAAATAGTGTCTTAAATCTGAGTACTACATGGACTACTGTAAACTTCCTAAATTATATCAAACATAGTTTTTCTGGCACTGTAACTGACTGGTATGATTTATTTAAAGACGACAAAAATACATTAAAAATGATGGAAACACCGACTGCAATGCTCAAAAATCTATGTAACAAAATCGAAACCGAATTCATCGGAGCTAAACTTGATTCAGAAGAAAAAGCAAGAGAATGGCAGAGAAAGATTAATAACATAGAATTATGATATATGAGACATCTAAAAAATTATATTGCTGAATTTAGTAAGTATTGTTGAAAAAATAAACATAATGAAACTAATCTTGGTATGTTCTATGACAAATTGCCATATCATATAAATTCCATAATTAATGAAAAATATGTTGCATGGCTTGAAAAAATAGACGTCACTGGTACGCTTGGTTGAAAAATCTCTTATTTAAAAAAATGGATCAATGATCAATGTCTTGATCTCTAAAAGCAAAACAAAATTAAGAAACAATTTCTAAATTGTTAGGATTTACCTAACCAATAGGGAAAAGAACCTAAAAGGAGAAGAAAAAGAAAAGTTTATAAGAAATAGAGTTTTAACAAGCAAAGGGGAGAGAAATATAGAATGAAATATAACAATAAACTAAGTCCTAAAAAATGAAGATTTTTTAGGAAAGTAACTTATTGTCATATAGGAAAAAAACAATTACAAATGCTGCGCATGCGGAGAAGGAGGGCGTTATGCTAATGAATGCGAAAATAGGAAGAATAACAAGCTTATTAAAACCTTAAGTAGCCTAGATTATGTTGAGCTTAGTGACGATGAGGCACTAGATCTAGCCCTAAATAACAACAAAGGAATTGTTGAAATTATCTTGTACAATGAATACAAAGAAAGTGATTATGAACAAACAAGATATAATGAAAAGTAGCTCAATTAGTCTTGGTGATCTTCAAGAAGAAGAGTTTGTTGTAGACAATGATCATGAGGAAGTCAAAGGAGATTGGGTCCTTCTCATAATTCAGAAAGATATGATCTATAAAACATCCATCTTTCAATTAAAAAGCAAGTATGTGTGTGAGATGATGGAAGAAGATTTAGAAATCAAAGATTGTGAGTATGATGTGGGAGAAGTTAATCTCGTTAATTGGGCAAGCATCCTTAAGCATAACAAAGATTGAAAGTAGAGGTATATCCATGATGGAAGTGTCCAAGTTCAACTTACTCCGTTACAATATTATGACAAAGATATTGATCTCTATGTCTTGCTCTGTGATATTAGGCATATTAAATTTAATAATCAAATTATCATATAGATAAAGACCAGCTTATGCAATGGATTGGCAGAATTTAGTTGTCGACCTGGATATTATGTGAGCCTAAAAGATGAATTTCCTAAAAACTTCTTATCTCTTAAGATAAAAACGGTTGGGACGGATATGAAAAGAGGAGCATACCCATTGAGGATATTTTGAAAAACTATTTACAAATTAGATAATACTACAGATCCAAATACTAAGGTGATAATGATAGAAGCGGAAAAAATTGAAAGTCCTATCCCTATGCAAAACATCGAGAGGATAAAATCCAATCCTACGAAGATAAAAATTGATCGATCATGGATTTCTAACTTTGCTAACCCCACTAAAATCAATAAGAAAAATGTGATAAAAATTGATGAGAATGGTAAAATTATCATTAAACCCCAATTATTAAGAAGCATGAGTGCAAGATCAGAATGGAGAGAAGGATCTTCATCAACTAAAGAAGAGTTTAAAGAGGATGATACAATTAGCATGACCAGTGAAATAAGTAAAATGAGTTTTGAACGCGTAAGATATAGTGTTGACCGAAGTATAAGTCTAGATAGAAAGATCGTTGAGTACAAAACAAGAACTGTTAGTGAACCAATATGTGAAGATGAATTAGTGAAAACATGACTATGAAAATTTGCTACGAGGCTACAAATACAAATTCTAATAGCACTTATATCCCGATAAAGGTCTGTTTAGAGGGATATAATAAATACGAATTTTGCGCTTACATAGATAGTGGTTGTTCTGTATGTTTTGGAAAAAGATCATTATTTTCAGAACTTTGGTGGAAAAAAGCTAAAAATCCTTTACAAGTAAGAATAGTTGATAATAGCATCATGAGCTATAATGAGATAACAGAAGGGTTATCCATGGAATTAGGAGAAGTTCAATGCATTATACAAGTTCTATGGGTTACTGATCAACCTTCTCATGATATGATTATTAGAAATAATTTTCATAGATTGTATTCTCCATGCACACAGTTCATAAACCAGATAATTTTCATAATTAATGGTCACCTAGTTCCTATTGAAAACCTAAGCAAGGCTTACACTCATTAAAAAATTGAGTTTACACGCAGCCAGTATAGTGAGAAAGTAATGCCTACACAACATAAGGTAGCACTAACATCTTATTTTGGGATAAAGATAAGACATTTGTAAAGATTACTTTGTTAAATCCCAATACTATTATTCGAGTCAAACAAATGGTGTATACATACCAGGATATCCAGGAATTTCATAAACAAACCAAAGAACTTTTAGATAAAGGATTAACCAAGAATAGCAAGAGTCCTCACACCAGTTCCGCTTTGATGGTAAGAAATCACGCAGAAGAAAATAGAAGAAAAATAAAAATGGTAATCAATTACAAAACTTAATGATAATACTGTCTTTGATGGTTATTATATTCCCAACAAAACAGTCATTTTTAATGGAATTCAAGGAGCATCTTAGTTCTCAAAAATGAATTGCAAAAGTGGATACTAAAAAATCAAAATGGATGAAGAAAGCATTCCTTTAACTACATTTAATATCCCTTCAAGGATATTATGAATGGATTGTAATGCCATTTAGCTTAAATAATGCACCTCAAATATTTCAAAGAAGAATGGATAACATCTTCCAAGACTTTAATCATTATTGTTTAATTTACATCGATGATATCCTTATCTTTTCCAAAATCATAGAACAATACAAAGATGATGTCTTAGCTGTCACCTAAAGATGCATTGATCATGGTATTATACTTAGTAAGAACAAGTGCATTTATACTGAACAAGAGATTGAGTTGTTAGGTCTAGAAATAAAAGTTAGGCAAATCATTCTATAAAGGCATATTCTAGAAAAAAAATACAAAATTTCCTGAAAAGATTGAAGATAGGGAGCAGTTAGAAAGGTTTCTTGGATGCCTTATCTATGCTTCAGATTTCATTAAAGATTTACCTAAACTGAGAAAGCCATTGTAGTAGAAACTTAAGAAAAATTTAAGTTGGACATGGACATTGATGATACAAAGACTGTTCAAAACTTTAAAAAAATGTGTAAAAATCTTCTTGTTCGTAATTTGCCTAATGAAGGAGATGATTTAGTTCTTGAGACAGATGCTAGCAATGAGCACTAGAGTGCAGCACTCAAAGTTAAAGAAGGAGAAAAACTCTACAAATATTGCAGTGGAAGTTTTAATAAGGTAGAATGCAACTATCCCACGATGAAAAAAGAAATCCTTGTAGTTATAAGGGGAATTGAAAAGTTTTTAATCTTTTTAGCCCTAAAACTTTTTCTTATTCGAACTAATTGCAAAGGAATGCTTTTTTTGTGAAAAAGAATCAAATAAATATGTAAGCGCAAGGGCGACTCCTGCGTTAGCAATTATGGCTTAACCAGTTTTTCTTCTTTATTAAACATATATAGGAATCGAAGAACTCTCAGACAGATAGTTTAACTTGAGAATTAGCTAACAGTGATCATCAAAGCAGAACTCCTGCCAGTAAAGGAGGAAATCTATGATGAAATGCCATTACTACGAGAACATGTTTCTCCTTTTACCAAAGCCCTTATTGATAATTTGGAATTCCATATAAAAAGTAGATCGTGTTTTGGTCTGATATATTTTGCCTACCTAATAGCCCAAAGACTTTCCCTTTTAGAGTTACAAATGAATTACTTAAGGTGTCCTTATGATATCCAAGAAAAAATAAGTTCTTATGTTCAAAAAAATGGTTCTATGAGTGATATGCAGCCTGCATTGACTATTATCATAATTATTTCTATGATATTTGGGGGTCTTGGAGTACAACAATCTACTTTCTTGATAAGTCTGGAGTTGGTACTCTTAGTTTCCCAACAAATTCAATATCTCCAAATGACCCCATCATTAAAGCCTGAGAATATGGGATGACAGTTTACTTTATAGAAATCCCATATTCAAAGTTTCCATTTTTCTCAAGACTAACTAAATTTCAGTAGTGCATGTTTAGAAGGATCCATTAGATTCTTACATCTTATGAACGACCAACAAGAATTCCATGTAATAGATTCCTATATGTGGAAGTTCATTGCGCATTAATCGAGTATGAAAATAAAAAAGCAAAACCAGCCTATTATCTTGTTCAGATTGTTTATTTCGACGATCCCTATGATCAATGACAAGAATGGTTTCTAGAACGATGAGAATTAGTTACTGATCCTGCTTTAGCAAGAGCCATTGATTTTTACAACATTTATCATCAAAGTTGGACATTGATTGAACCAAGAAAAACGTTAATGAATTGCAAAAACACTATGTTTGCCTATGACAATGAGTTTAAAGAATACATGAAGATGGAGGAAGTGGTTTCAGAAGATATCTTTGATAATCTTTTTGATATTGGAGCTGGAAAATTCTTATCAGAAAAAGAAAAGAAATATCTTGTTGAATTGTTTGAGAAATAGGATCTAGAGCATCTTCAATTTGATGAAGGTTTTGATGATTATCCGGATAACGATGGTTTGAAAGAGATTATTGGAGATGAAGGCATACAGAATTGTAATAATGATGACTAGTCCTGTCAGTATTAAAGGCTCTGAAAAGTGGTTGCTTCATTATTGTACTATTTTGATAAGTGTCAAGTCTGTAAAATAAAGCAGTCTACTATAGCTATGTGAATATAATTGTGGCCATGTGTAAAAGTAGTGTGTATTGTAGTCATTAGGGCATTCTATGTACTAGGGGTGTTCAAGGTTCGGGTACCTGAACCAAAATTGATTTTGGTTCGGGTATCCGAAATTTCAGGTCGGCAAAATGGTGAGCCGTATCCGAACCGAAATATCCAGGTACCCGATAATTTTTGTTCAGGTTTTCGGTTACATAATAACCCACTTTTTTAAAATCTTTTTTCCTACTTTGTCTAATAATTTTGTTGTATTCATAGTATAATTATTTCTATTTATACTATAAAACTTTATTATATTATGCCAAGTTGTATTTAAAATTATTACATAATATGGCAATATCACTCGATATCTTACCACCATTTATATTTTAATTAGCTTACACCTCTATAAGGTGTAAGCTTATTAACATCATATTCATGCCCAACCTATTCAAACAAAATAATGCAACAAAGTCAAAGTACTTATTTTCTTCGAGTTTGAGAATATTTGATTTACAAAGTTTTTAGGGAATGGGTAATATAAAAAAAGTTTCGAGAAAATTAAAAAAAATTTTTGGATTTTCGGGTACCCAAATTCTTAAAACACCTTAACTGAAACCGAACCAATAACCCGAAAAAAATATTGGTTCCGGTACCCGAACCAAAATTTTCAAATATTTCAGTTCGGGTATCCAAAATTTCAGATCGGGTAGTGGGTTTTCAGTTCCGATTATTGGTTACGATATTTTTGAACACCCCTACTATGTACCCCCATCCCCTCTATAAAAGAAGAGGACGAGTGTTGAGAAGGGACATGGTCATTTGAGTATTCTTGAGTAAAAGAGAAGTGAGGGTTCTCCATTTCTCTACAAGCAAACATCTCCGATGATCTTAGTAGTTCAAGTCCCTCTTAAATCTTTCCACTATAGTATTTCCACTTTCAAGCCTTCAATAAAAGAACTTTTCCAGTAGATAACGTTATTCAAGTGAATCTCATGTCTTAAATATTATAATTTCTTGACTAAAATTCCACTATCCTTTAAAATATAAAGAACTTAATTAGTGACTACGGTCCGAGGTAGGAAACGAAATGGATCTATGCTGTATCTGATCTATGGAATGTGTAGTTGAGATTAGCAATCTCTGTAAACTGGAAGTTAGAGGAACTCTAGGGTCCAACGCTGACTAAGATCAGGTAATGGTCAAAACTCTTTAATTAAATTTTAATTATTTTGTTAAACATGATGGGCATATAACCACAGAAAGTATAATATATAAGATATAAGTAGTAGATTGTAATAACTAGTACCAATATAGTCATTATAAAAAGTTTAAGTGTTTAAAACAAGTATATTTTCTAAAAAAACCCAAAAAATAGCTTATTTGCATAAGTTATCCAATTTTAAGGGTCTTTCGGTAATTTCTAAAAGTTTTTGGGCCAAAAGTGAAAAAGGAAAGAGTAAGAGAGGTATTAAAAAATTAAAACAGGTTTTCAGAAGGTAACCAAAAATCTAAACATCATAACTTAAGGTAGATATTTGTATACTCGAAAAAGTCAGGGCTATTAAAATAAATACATCAAAGGTTGGGGTACCTAAAACTCAACTTTTCTTAAAAATTCCTATTGGGGCCTTGTACCGGATTGAATCCCCGTTGGCGACGGAATGGGGAGGAATTTTCTCCCCACAATGGGGAATGACGGGAATGGGGAATAGCCCCACTGTCCCTAACCCACCCCATTACCATCTCTAGATGGGCTACATGAGATGATCTAATGGCTACAGTACACACACTGATAGAAATGCTTTCAATGGCTATAGTATATTGTATTATTTTACTGACTCGACAATTGACAAGACAACATATAATGATGCAATAACTTTTCAGAGCACTTAATGTTGACAAGACTAGTGATCCATATTGAGATTTTGTATGCCTTCATCTCCATAGTATCTTTCATTCCATCATTATCCAGATAATCATCAAAATCTTCATCAACTGGAAGATGTTCTAGATTTCATTTTTCAAATAATTCATGAAGATATTTGTTTCCTTTTTTTAGACAAGAATTTTCTAGCTCCAACATCAAAAAGATAATTAAAGACATCTTCAGAAGTAGCTCCGCTCACCTTCATATATTTGCTGAATACATTATGAAAAACAAAGGTAGTATTCCCGCAATGCATTAGTATTCTCCTTATTCATTCAATGCCCACATTTGATGATAAATATTATAAAAATCAATGGCTCTTGCTAAAGCAGGATCACTAACCATTTTTTGTCGTTCATCATTAGGATCATCTAAATCAACTAATTGAACAAAATAATAGGCTGGTTTAGCTTTTTTATTTTCATACTCAATTACTGTACAATGTAATTCGACATATAAACTTCTATTGTGTAAAATTTTTGTTGGACCATCAGGACATGTGAGAATCCAATGTATCCTTTTAAATATGCACAATAGTATTCATCATTTCTACGTCTCCCACGTCAAAAGGACACGTGTTATCAATTAAGCTCAAGCTCTTGGCACTAAATGCGTTGCCATGAGCCATTCTCATTGATAGTAAGTCCCAAGTTGTTCAGATTTGATGCTATTTAGTCAACTGTCAATAGTTTTTGCTTTCGGTAAAGTTTATCTTTTCATTTCTACAAGTTTTTCCAACTTTTGGATAGCGAATCCCAACTTAATTCATTTCTAACAATGTTGCTAGATCGGCTTCCTAAAGTAACATCTTTGCTAGTTGCAGTACTAGAATTATGTTTCTACTCCATTTGTCCTTTTTTTCCCTATATCAGAATGAGGAGAATTATATAAGGTTAAAGAACATTTATGTTGAAATATATTGCTATATGGGAGATTAAGACTTCCTTTCAAATTGTTTGCGTTATTTGTTGGACGGTTTAAGTAGTTTGATGTTTAATTTTTTTCATTAAGTATAGCCTCTGATTTGAATGTTACGTGAATGGAAGAAATATATACTAGAAGAACTTAACTAGTTACGAGCTGATGATAACTTGGCTCTTCAATTAACGAAAAACTCAAAGATCAATAAAATTATTTTAAAAAGTAGAAGATTTCACATAAATACAAAAATAATTTTACATGACAAGTATGATGATATATATATATATATTATATATATATATATATATATATATATATATATATATATATATATATATATATATATATATAAAACTATGCCTAAAGAAAACGTTGTAAGAAAGTATAACCAAAAACACTATGGCTTTAGAATTAGTGGCATAGTTGCATAGTTGCATAGTTGCATCTAAATTAATTTAATTTGCTCAGTAGATAATAAAAGTCTGTCCAGTCCAATGTTTTGTACTAACATCAATTTAATTTACATTTGCCAAGAAATTGGTTATGTTGTTATATAGTTTTGCCTTTTTTTGGGGTCAAGAATATATACCCAGTTTTTCTTTTTCGCCCCCTCTTCTTTCCTTGCTGTTAGTTTTAAACAAACACTGTTGAAACTTAGTTAGTCTTAAGAAGAATAGGTACTTTGAATTAGGGATTCTCATGATGTAAGCTATCATTTCATATTCCTAGGCTTTCATAATGAGGTCACCTAGAGGGATTGAATTTGTTGGCAATCTTATACCACCAACTTTAGATCTACCAAGAAAGAAGATCGTAGTACTCTATGACTCTCAACTATCATAAGAATAATTATGATAGTAGTCGATGCAGCTTGCATGCCAGTTGTTGAACCATGTTTCTTGAAAATATGAACTTATTTTTTCTTGAACATCATAAAGACACCTTAAGTAATTCATTTGTAGCTCTAAAAGGTAGAACCTATGTACTAGTAGATAAGCAGAAGATAGTAGACCAAAACGTGATTTACTTTTCGTATGAAATTCTAAAATATCCATGAGGACTCTAATAGAAGGAGAAACTCGTCCTAGCAATAATGATATTTCATTTTAAATTTTCTCCTTTTCTGGCATGAGTTTGCTCTGATAATCACTATTAGCAAGTTCACAAGTTAAGCAATCTGTTAGAGAATTCTTTGATCCCTATATATGTTCAATAGAGAAAGAAAATTGGTTAAGCCATAATTGCTAACGCAGGAGTTGCCATTGCACTGGCATATTCGATAAGTTCTTTTTTACAAAACCAAGTATTCTTTTGCAATGAATTTGAATAAGAAAAGATTGTGGACTCGAAGGATTTCTTTTTCCATCATGGGATAATTGCATTTTGCTTTATTGCAACTACCACTGCAATATTTGAAGAGTTTTTCTCCTTCTTTGATTTTCAGTACTGCACTCCAATGTTCATTGTTGGCATATGTCTCAAAAATTAAATCATATTTTTCATTAGGCAAATTAAGAACAGGAACTTTGCACATCTTTTTAAAGTTTTGAACAAATTTTGAATCATTGGGGTTCCATGTCCAATTTACTTCATTCTTGAGTTTCTGCTACAAAGATTTTCTCAACTTTGCTAAAGCTTTAATAAAATCTGACGCATATGTAAGGCATCTAGGAAATCTTTCTAATTACTTCTCGTCATCAATCTTCTCAAGAAAAGTTTCTATTCTTTTCTAAAATATGCTTTTGTAGAATGGTTTAGCCAACTTTTATCTCTAGACCTAAAAATTCGATTTCTTGTTCAATATAAATGCACTTCTTATTACCAAGAATAATACCATGATCAATGCATCTTTCAGTGATAGCCAGGACATCATGTTTGTATTGTTCTATAATTTTGGAAAAGACAAAAATATCATTGAGGTAAACCAGACAACAGTGATTAAGTTATTTGAAGATGTTATCCATTTTTCTTTGGAGTATTTGAGGAGCACTTTTTTAAACCGATAACATTACTATCCACTCATAATATCCTTAAGGGGCACTAAAAGCAATTAAAGGAATGCATTTTTCATTCATTTTTATCTGCCAATATCTGCTTTTGCAATTCATTTTCGAGAACCAAGAGGCTCTTTGAATTCTGTTGAAAATGACTGTTTTGTTAATAATATAATAACCATCAAAAACAGTATTGTCATTAAGTTTTTTGTAATTGATTATTATCCTAACTTTTTCTCTTTTTTCTTTAGCATAATCTCTTACCATAAAAATGGGACTGGTATGAGGATTCTTACTATTTCTGATTAATTCTTTATGCAATAATCCTTTGATTTGCTTATTAAATACTTGGATAATTTGGTGTGTATACACCATTTGTTTGAGCTAGATAATAATGTTTGAATTTAGCAAAGTAATCTTTGTAAACGTTTTAACCCCATCCCAAAATTTAAGAGGATTATCAAAGTAAAGTTATTTGCATAAGTGCTCTTGTTGTTCATCAATTTGCTCTTTAATAGTTAACTCAAGTAGTGACATTATTAGTGCTATCTCACATTACACAGGGATTATCTTCTCACTATGCTGGCTGCGTGTAAACTCAATCTTCTAATATATATACCTTATTTAACTT
This sequence comes from Carnegiea gigantea, assembly GCA_029747015.1. Taxonomy (NCBI): domain Eukaryota; kingdom Viridiplantae; phylum Streptophyta; class Magnoliopsida; order Caryophyllales; family Cactaceae; genus Carnegiea; species Carnegiea gigantea. The sequence continues at coordinate 1,109,218 of JAKOGI010000098.1, read as the reverse complement.
ATCAATAGGGAGCGAGTGACTATTTATAATGAATATGATTTGGTTTATGGTTTGTATGCATGGAGAATGAGCCTTCAAGAATTATTTCCAATAATCATATCAATAGGAGGGTTGCTCAGTAGCCCATAGAACTAGTATAATACATTGGACCCCCTCATATGTCTATGGATAACCCCTTTATGGCTTCATTATGGCTCCTTATGCTATTAGTGGCTATTCTTACTTATAAATGATTCTTTTTTTTTTTCATATAAATTCTGAAAATAGAGATCTTTTCCAAAATAGACAGAACAATAGCTATCGATATAAGCACACAATTCATATCTATTATGTCCTTGTAAGCATACAATTATTGGTATAAAGATTCTATTAGGATTAGTATTGGCAATTTCATAGCACTTTCTATAGTCATATTTTTAACTAATTCATCCTCATAGATTGGCTCAGTAACAGTCCTTATTTTGTATCCAAGGACCTTTCTATCTAGACATTTATTTCAGTCTACACTATGTCCTGCGAATTTAAAACTCATTCTACTCATTTTATTAGTCATACTAATTATATCATCTTCTTTAAACTCTTCTTTAACTGTTGAATATCTTTTCCTCATTGTGATCTTGCATGCATGCTTCTTAATAATTGGGGTTTAATGATAAGTTTACTGTTCTCATTGATCTTTATTACATTTTCTTATTGATTTTTATGGGATTCGCAAAGCTAGATATCTATGACTTATCAATCTTTATGTCCTACCAATTGGACTTTATCCCTTGAATTTTTTGTATTAGAATAAGACTTTCAAATTTTTTCTACCTCTATCATGGTTATCTTAGTTTTTGGGTCAACGGTATTATCTAACTTGTAAATTATTTTCCAAAATATTCTTAGTGGGTAATCTATTCTTTTTTCATATCCATTCCAACTATTTTTATCTTTAAAGGATGGGAAGTTTTTAGCAAATTTATCTTTTAGGCTCACATAATATCTCACTTGGTAATTGAATCCTATTGACTATTAAACAAATTGGTCTTGATTCCTGTGATAATTTGGTTATTAAACTTGGTGTGCCTAATATCATAGAGTAAAGTATAAAGGTCAATATCTTTGCCATAATATTGTAACGGAGTAATTTGAACTTGGACACTCCCAACATGGATATACTTATACTTTCTATCTTTGTTATGCTTAAGGATTTTTTTCCCCTAATTGATGAGATTAACTTCTTCCACTTCATATTTAGAGTCTTTTATCTTTAAATCTCCCTCCATCATTTCACATGCTTACTCTTTAATTGAAAGATAAATTTTTTATAGATCATGTCTTTCTAAATATAGGAAGGACCCAATCTCCTTTGATTCCCTCATTTTCATTTATCTACTATAAATTCCTCTCCTTGAAGATTACTAAGATTAATTGAGTTATTTTTCATCATGTGACTAGTTTCTTCATAATCACTTTCTTTATATTCATCATCTAGTACAATCTCAACAATTCCCTCGTTGTTTATGAGGGCTAGGTCTAGTGCTTTTTTCTTACTAAGTTCAAAATAATATAGACCATCCAAAGTCTCAAGACGCTTGTTATTCTTCCTATTTTGCATTCATTCGCATAATGCCCTAACGTCTCCGCATGCCCAGTACTTACAATTTTTTTACCTACAAGATAATAAGCTGTCTTCCTAAAAAATCTTCGTCTTTTAGGGTTTGGTTTGTTATAATATTTTTTTTTATATTTCTCTCCCTTTTGCTTGTTAAAGCTTTTTTTCCCATAAATTTTCTTGTTTTTCTCTTCTCAGGTTTATTTTCCTATTGTTGAAGATTATCCTAACAGACTAAAAATTATTTTTTCATTTTCTTTTATTTTGGAGATCAAGACATTGATCATTGACCCATTTTCTTAAATAAGATATTTTTGTACCCAGAGTATTAATGACGTCTGCTTTTTCAAGCCATGTAATGTATTTTTTTGCATTAATTATAGAATTGATCAGATATAATAATTTGTCATAAAACATACCAAGAATGATTTTATTATTTCAATTTTGTAATAATATTGACTAAATTCAGCGATATAAAGCTCAATGTTGTTAATCTTTTCTTGCCGTTCTCTAGCCTTTTCTTCGGAATCAAGTTTATCTCCTATAAATTTAGTTTCGAGTTCCTTACATAATTTTTCGAACATAGTAGTAGGTATTTCTATCATTCTTAATATATTTTTACTTTTCTCATCTAATGAGTCATACCCATCAGCTATAGTGTCAAAAAAAACTATGTTCGATATAATTTAGAAAAACTCCTACAATCCTTGTGATATTCAAACTCAAGATACTATTCATACCCACTTTTCAATGTTCAAATATTTCTCTTCTATTACGAGTTCTATTAATGTTTAAGATGTAACTTATTGACTAATCGAAGTAAGGTTAATTTCTTCAAACGATGTGACTTTCCTTTAGATTAACCCAAAGGAAAAGTTGGTTATACTCCCTACTGGAACGTATCTAGAAGATTCATCAAATTATTCAAATTGAGGAATAACATTTTTAACTAGATTGGACTCGATTTCATCTAGGTTGAGTTTTTCTTCAATATCATTGATTTCACCGTCAAATACCATTTTACCATATTTTTTTTATCTAGTTTCATCCCAATTTTTTTCTAAAGGAACATCATGTAGATCTTCTAGTTTAATCAAGTGCATATGTTGATGTAGTACTTCTTCTAAATGGACATTATTTGTCTCTCCATTATCATTAGATAAGACTTCTTGCTTGTATACTATTGCACTCATAATCTTGTTTAATTCTTCTGGGTTTTGTTCTTTATCAAACATACTCTATAATTCCTCAAGACTATATTGCTTACACTCCATCATCTTGTTCTTTCTCTGGCTTTTTAGATAATTTTTCAATTGATTTTCTCCTACTTCTTTTTGAATTTTTATATCTTCCAAAGGAAATTATTTTGTTTTTTAGGTTTTGGAAAGGATATTTGTGCTGAAATGGGATACTAATGCTTAAATCAGATTTTTCACTATGTCTAATTTCGTTAATCAAAGAAAGATAATTGCTTCTTTATCTCCTTAATCTCAGTCTTAATTTTCGCTGATTGTGGTGCTACTAAAGTGGTTTCTTCTAGTGAGTACACAATATGTGAATAACTAAGAGTAGGGTAGGTATATTATATCTATTTGGCATAGTGTTTTAGTAGGGTCGCAGATTACATAAAACACCAAAAGAAACTCTCTTCCGATACCGTAGACATTGATTTGAGGAACACTATGATATGATTCGTGAGGAGGTATTGTTTGATTCTAGTTTGCCTGATCCACTTGCACTTGATTCGATAAGCTCCTGCGCTTTGCAATTTTGAAGTTTTACAATTTTGCCCGATGGTTTACCCTTTTTGAATGTTCCCTTCTTGGTATTTCTATTGTTGTTTGATGAAACATACAAACAACACTGGCTCCAGAATAATTCACCCAAAAATCTGGACAGGCCATGTGTTAATGATGTAGGAATTTAGGAAGGGAGCCAAAAGAAATGGAGAAAGGCTTCTTCGAGAATTCTACACAGGGAATTTAGATAAGAGAAATCAGGAAAGAGGGGTTTGGGGAAGAAGGAGTTTTAGAGAGAAAAGATAAACTGATATTTACATTCATGGTACTTCCTTTTGGGATTATTACAATGGTTTTATAGCTACTATTCTTGCTTGAGTAGGTGCCCTGCCAGCTCACTAACAAAATCCTAAATTTTCAGGTTCAGTAACCTATTTTCCCGCCTTTTTTCTTGTCTCTCGTAATTCTACCTGTATCATATCTTCCCCCTCAAGATAGCATTGTCCTCAAGGCTCGAAGGATGGGTACTTCAGCTCAAAAGTATCACCTAACTCCTTAGTGGCTTGGTCCGCACTACAGCCTTGCTAATGTATCATATATTGAACTGTTTGCTGAATTCTCCCCCTCCGCCAGGATCAAATACCATGGTTACAGCTTCAAGATTGCGAGTAGTACATTCTTCAGTGTCTCACCTTATCATCGATATCATTACAAAAGCTGTCTTCTCAACTATAATTGCTCTAACCCTTCCATCCTATAACAAGTCCAGTTTCCCTCGATCAAAAATAACAATTATAGCCTCAAGATTATAAATGGTATGCAAATCAGTAGGTAGCCATTTGCAAAGAGATTGCATTCCACCAGGGTCAAAGGCAATAAAGCAAAAAGATTTGTCCCACTTCCCTCTATGATTCGCTGCAAACAGAAAGCACTAATTAGCCTTAACCAATTTTAATTTTGGGCTTGGATCCCATTTCCAATCCAACACAAAATGCAGGCAACTAGGTTCTTTTCTTGGCTAATTGATTTCATCAAACAGCCAATGGCTAAGGTTGAACCCATTTCTCTTAAGCAACTCATCAAGGGGACTATACTTTTCCAGCTCCTTAGAGGTCATCATATGATCAAGTTGTGCCTAATATTCATCAATTTCTTGCTGGTGAAACAACTTTTTCACTGAATTTTTCTTGGGCAATTCATCGAACACTTGTTGTATATTTAGATTTTGTTCTTCCTCGTCCATTCTGATGGATTTCTCTATCATCCCAATTCTGTTTCTGTTCAAGGAAAACAACTCCTTACAATCAAACAACACTTCTTGTTCACTAGTCTTTTCCTTGCACGTGCCCTTCACGTGCTCAACTGCTGATTGTAAACTTGTCAACAAATTTGGATGTGTAAGCTTCCCCTTTTGGGTAATTTGAGAATATGGATTGTTATGAAGTTTATGATCAAGAACCCCAGTAACATGGACGACAGATTCATGGCCAGTAACATCAACCCCAATTCTCTTGGGAATTGCATCAAACAATTGCTGGACATTAAGTTGTTGCTCGTGTTGTGCTTTCGAGGCCAATTCATCATGGGCAACTGAAGTAGTTTTCATAAGCAATCCATTGAGAGGATTCAAATGACTCAATTGCTCACAAGGTATGACTGTAGAATCTTCTTGCAGATTCTGTTTACCTTCCCCAAGCCACTCATTTGACTTGATACATGTATTTCTCTTAGGACTTTTATCAAATACTTGGAGCTTATTAACTGATGAGTGGTTATTAGCCTTGCTATTGTATTCGGTGGTGTTCTCTTCTTCATCCACCCAAACAATCAAGTAATTTGGGCCCATCTTCTTACATTTATGTCCAGCAAAATAGGTTTCATCACATAATTCACATAAGCCCTTATCCCATTTTTCAAAGATTTCATCTGAAGAAATTGAACGATACGAGCGAATTTTCTTACTCTTTACGACAGCTTCTAACTGGGTAGTTATTGGCTTGATTTTAGCCTCAATCTGCAATACCTTGTCATTCCTCTTCTGATTGCCAAATTGATGCTCCATTGCTGTTCTCTGCTGAAGAAATGGGCATTGATATTGCTCAAAAAAACTCTTCAACTCTTCGATGGTCCCCATAGAAATTAAACTTTTTTTGGGGGGGGGGAGGGTAAATTGAAACAGGATCAGAGATGCTCTAATACCATTGATGTAGGAATTCAGGAAGGGAGCCAAAAGAAATAGAGAAAGGCCTGTTCAAGAATTCTACACAGGGAATTTAGATAAGAGAAATCGGGAAAGAGAGGTTTGGGGAAGAAGGAGTTTTAGAGAGAAAAGATAAACCAATATTTGCATTCATGGTATTTCCTTTTGGCATTATTACAATGGTTTTATAGCTACTATTCTCGCTTGAGTAGGTGCCCTGCCAGCTCACTAACAAAATCCTAAATTTTCGGGTCCAGTAACCTATTTTCCCGCCTTTTTCCTTGTCTCTCGTAATTCTACCTGTATCAGTTAAAACTCTCACATCTACATTACATTCAAGTCAGAAATTAATCCGTACAAAGGGGTACCTCAAAGCATGCTTAGATTAGTGTGATGAACTTGCCCCCCCCCCCCCCCCAACTATGAGATCAAGAATTTTGGCCACCTCAACTTAGAGCTACTTAAAACTGCATCTGATCGCAAAATTTGTATTTTGAGGCTTCAGTTTAGTCAAGCCATCAGCAGCTCGCAATATCTTCTACATGTGCACAACGCCATTTTTATCAGCAGAAAAGTCGTGAGTTGAGAATTAATAGGTGATAGGCATGATATGTCAATTTGTTTGAATTACAATTTGGGAACGCAAGAAGGGCAGGCAGAGCAGTAATGAATCTACAAACTCAACTTGACAAGCCTTGTCTTCTCTTAGACTCTTTAGTACCCAACTAAACGGTATGGTATTGGTAGGTTTAGGTATGACACGAAGCGAAGTATGAAGAGATGGTATCGGTCGGTTCAGCTCTTGTTAGTCCTAAGGAAAATATAAACCCCCCTCCCCAAAAAAAAGGAGGGGAGAGAGAGAGAGAGAGAGAGAAGGGAGAAGCTACTACCAAAAAGAGAGAAACACCCATTACACGCATGATCAACAGTATATGCTGCTAAGCAATAAAATAGGGCTTTGTTCTTTTTTTCTTGGAAAATAAAGGATAAAATTCATTAATGGAAGATCATATGGAATCTACAATATACATCATACTCAAGCAAATATTATTGAATGTACAGCTCAATGGTTGCAGGCGGGGCCTACAACCATACCTACAGTTAGGAGGAAAAACAGTCTGCGACTTCAAAGGAGCACAACCCAGGAACAAAAATGCCCTACTCTAAGCTGCAAATCAACCAAAAATTACATGCCCAACAGTGTTTCTCACTTACAAAGGATTGGTGTTCAATAGCATTCAGTGTAATGCTAATACGTTACTTTCATTGTGGTTTCTGGAACAATTTAGCATTGCTCTCACACAAAGTTTCACAAATAACCCCAGCAGTAAAACTCTCTGCTTCTACCAAGAACAAAATTCTCCTTGGCAGCAGGAAACTATCTTAAGTGCCTGCACAAACAACCAAGACCTGAGAGGAAATGAATCCACACGAGATCACCTCATGCTCATGAATAAAAGTGCAACTATGGAAGATATTAGCAGTTGACCGTTCCTGATTGCTACAGAGAAGAAAATCCCCTTGTCCAGCGATCCATCTCTAAGTAGCTTACCAGCAGACAGCCTATTCTGGACTACAAGCAGCATAAATTGATTGTTCACGTCTTCCTCTATTCTTTCACACAATACCAAGGAACTGCAGCTCTGGGAACACAGAAAAGCTGGTAATAGATTCACTGGCAAAGTTACCTGCATCAAAGCATATCTGAAGAGTAGAAGCAGCAACTTCAAGTGAGCCACATATAGTAACGATCTCCTCCCTCAATCTCACTGGGTATAACCAGCACCAATGAACTGAATTAGCGCTTTGGTCGTTGTTGCCCAGTAAAGAATAGTTGTTCGAGGGGCCAGAATAACATCATGTCTACCAATTGAAAAAACTTTGCAGGAGCCAGTCTTCTTCCTCAGAAGTACAGTTTAAGGTATTATCATGTATTTCACACTCACATTACTGATATGGTAATAAACTGTCCTTCAAGATGTTCTAGGTTCAAGACCTAATGCCCGTGGCACCTCCAGCAATTGGCAAATTGCTGCAAGCAAGAAGCAGTCACTATTGTTGCCTTCAAACACTAGACTAGATGCTTCAACGACATTTCTCAAGAAACATGGCCATCACATGCCTGGTATAAAACAAATGGTCATCTCAAGATGGTCAGAATGTCAGAATCAGGAGTTTTAAATCTGGTCCAATTGTACACAACCCACCTAGCCTTGCTGCTTTATCCACATTTCTCAATACGCTTGGTCATCAATTCCCAGTCTAAAACTATAGGTCATCTCATAATGGTCAGAATCTGGAGGATTTAGCTGGCGCAATTGCGCACAAGCCATCTAGCCTAGCTCCTTTAACCACATTTCGCAATACGTCTAGCCATCAATTCCCCGTCTAAAACTATTGGTCACCTCATAATGGCCAGAATCTGGAGGATTTGGCTGGCTCAATAGTGCACATCATTGACCTAGCTTAGCTTCTTTAACCACATTTCTCAAGAAACATAGCCATCAAGTGCCTAGTCTAAAACTGGGGTCATCTCAAAATGATCAGAATCTGGAGAATTTAGCCTGTTCAATTTTGCATTAGCCCACTTAGCCAATATTGAGCTTCCATGCTCTCTACAAGCATCAACAATTCTAGTCAACATGGAGATAGTAGGGTCAAATGGTAGTGACCTGATAAGCTTCTCAAGCTCATCCATTGCTCCTTGTTGACTGTAGAGTTCAATCATACACTCATAATGCTCTAATCTCACCATGACACAATACTCAGCGCTCATTGCATCAAAATATTGCTTGGCCTCGTCAACAAAGCCCCCGCGAATGCAAGCACTGAAAAGTACCTGGAAGGTGACATGGTCAGCTTGAACTCCTGATTTTTTCATCATCCGGAACAATTCAAGCGCCTCAAATGCCATACCATGGTGACAACACCCATTCATCATAGAGTTCCACATAATTACATCCCCTGGGGCAGCACTTTTGAGCACTCTAAGTGCATATTCAACATGCTTGCATTTAGAGTACATGTCAAGCATAGCACCTAGAACGACATTATCTATTTCATAACCATTCCTTACTATGAAACCATGGATTTCCTTACCCAGTTTAATTGCAAATATGTCAGCACATGCTGCAAGAACTGTAGCAAATGTATGTTCGTTTGGAGTAGTTTCCTGCAGCATCTCGGGGAACAACATCATGACAGCTTCACTCATTTGATGTCGGCCAAAAGCAGCCATCAAAGAGTTCCAAGATCTTGTATCCCTCCAAGCACCCATTTGGCAAAACCAAAGTCTAGCACTTCTCAGGGTTCCACACTTCCCATACATGCCAAGAAGAGAATTGGAGACAAATGTATCAGAGTCAAGCCCTTGCCTATAGATATAAGCATGAAGTTGCTTCCCAAACTCAACATCTGAGAGCGCAGCTGACACATTTAGCATTAAACTAAGAGTTGTGCAGTCGATGTCACTTATTTCCTTGCACATCAGGAGAATAAAACTCATGGCCTCCTCCCAGTGGCCAAAATGAACATACCCTGCCAACACAGAATTCCAGGAGATGATGTTCCGCTCAGGCATGTTATCAAAAAGCTCCCTGGCTTCATTTGTTCTTCCTGATGATGCAAATCCAGATACCATTGAAGTCCAAGATATCACGTCATTATTTTCTGACTGACTGAAAATTTTCCAAGCACTAGAAAGATCATTACACTTCACATACATATCAATAAGAGAGGTAGCAACTGTCTCATCATGTTCATAATTTATCTTAATGGCAATTCCATGAATTTGGATTCCCTCCATAAAAGCATACATATCAGAACATGCAACAAGAGCATTTGAAATGGTATACGTCAAGGGCATCACACCAGCTCGAATTGCCTGAGAAAACATGTAAACAGCCTCTCGACAATCACCCATCTCAAGATGTCTCCTAACAATCACATTCCACGAAACATCATTCGGACTCTGAATCTCATAGAACATCTTCTGAGCATCAGACATAATGTCACACTTCCCATAAATATCAACAAGAGAGCTCCCCAAAATCACATTTTTACCATGCCCCTGCTTCACTATAAGTCCATGAACCATCCTCGAGAAATCCAATTCTAGCAAAGCCGCACAAGACCCAAGAACACTAGCAAAAGTCACCTCAGTCGGAGAAACCCCTGAATTATTCATTTCCAAAAACAGTGACAACGCCTCTCTTGGAGCCCCTCCGTGTGCAGAGGCGGTGATCAGGGCATTCCAGCTACCACCATCTCTCTGAGGCATTTCATCGAATAGCTCGCGGGCATCCCGCAAACACCCACATTTGCCATAAGCTTCGATTGCCCGGTTGAGCAAGAAGGTGGGGGGTGGATCATAGTAGGTGATGAGATGGGATTCAACCTTCCGAGCTTCAACGATGGCGCGATTGGAAGAACAGAGCTGGAAGAGGCGGCCATAGAGAGGGAGAGTGAAGGGAAAGGGAGAAGCAAAGAGGATAGAGACTGCTTTCTTGAGGCGGCCGGCATCGAGGAGAGAGAGAATGGAGTTGGTGGCGGATTTTGCCTGAATGGGTATGGATCTGTCGTGGATAGCAGCAGTGGATTGGAGAAGGCGATTGAGTGCAGAGGAACCACCGTTTACACCCATGTAATGTAATGTCGACCGTTTGGAAATCCCCGGGAAAACTAGTTTTCTACATGCAGTATATACGTGAAAACAACTCTCCTTTTTTTGATGGTTGGGGTTTTGGGGGGGGGGGGGGGGGGGGGGGGAATGAAGAGGGAAAATTTTTTATTATTTTTTGACCCTAAAAAGGGTATAGTAAAAATAAACTTAAGATCTCAAATATTAACAAACTTCACTATAGATTAACACTTATATATAGTCTTAAAAAAGAATCTTACTTAACTTAAAAGGCCGAAAGTATTATAAAAAAATGTAAGTTCTTATATGAGAATATGAGACTGTAAATTCTTATGCGAGAACATGAGACTGTAACTCACACTAAGTTATTGTGAGATGGCTTATATGACATTTTTTTTAAATTAAATAGGGGGCGGTTAAGAAGAGTGAATTCACTCTCCACTCTTTTCCAAATTTAATAAAGAAAAAGATATGGCAAGTTTTCCAAATTCAAGTTTTGATTCATTAATTATCGAGATTCTTGCCTTGTATTGTGTTTGCAACTAATCTTGATTAACTATTACTCAAATTCAACTTTTGATTCATCAAACAATTGCTTTTGAAGGCATGAATACATTGCAACATTTTGAAAACCCTTTCAACCTTTTTACCTGTTGCTAATTCATTGGTCATAAACGTTTATTCAAAAACACAATTAGTCTTAGATATTTTCGTGTTTTCCTTTGTCGTTCATCTTGTTTAATTCTTGTTCATTGGGTGTTGCTTGCTTTAGGTACTGCAAGAGTAATGACATTCTTGCATAACTATTGAATAAGAATGAGATCGTTAATTTGTATTTTATGAAATGTTAATGCTTGTGTACTACACGGATTCCCTTGTTACAACTGAGGCTCTTCCTGTTTTTTTATCTTCTTTCAATAAATTCACTCAAGTTCATGTGGATTTCTGGTAATGAGTATGTGCACTAATTTAGTCATCTATTAATAGGATAATAGTGATATTAAGTGATCAAAACCGGTTAACCGAAAATCGGTTAACCAGAAAGTCAGTTCGCAAAAATTGTGAACCGAAAACCGAACCGAAACTTTCGGTTAACCAATTTTCGGTTAACCGAATTTTTCGGTTTGACAAAAATGTGAACCGTAACCGAACTGAAAAACTCGGTTAACCGGATTTTCAGTTCGGTTAACCGGATTTTCGATTCGGTTACCGGTTAACCGGTAATTTAAATTGTTGATTTTCAATTTTTACTCCTTTTTTAATTAATTTAACTATTTAAAACACCAAATATTAATTTACACATTATTATATGTTTAGTCTTATCTTTAATAATTATAAAATCTACACTTGACCAGTATAAAATTTAGTTTTTTTTAAAATAAAAGTGTAAGTTTTGGTTTCGGTTAACCATCAGTTAACCATGCGGTTAACCGAATCTCAAACGGCTGAACCGAAACCGAAATCGAAACCGCAAAATTTTTTCGATTCAGTTAAGCAAACCGAATTTTTTAAAAATAAACCGGTTAACCGATTTTCCGGTTCGGTTTTTCAATTTTTCGGTTCGGTTTTTCGATTTTGGTTTTTTTTCTCATCCCTAGTGATATATTGTAAGTCATTGTTGATTTTTGTTTGATAGTCACCATGGCTAAATGATTTTAGTCATTTTTTTAATGAAATAATCATCTTTTGGGTTACGTTTTACTGAAGTTACAAAACAATTATATATCACAGCTATTTTTAGTAATCAGCTATTCTTTTAATAGTCATATATTCCAGGTAGTTTAACTTACATTAGTTTTGTTACAGGTACTCAATGAACTCAATTAACTATGTCTTAGGAAATATTCATATCTTAGATGTATGTTTGTCATCAATTCCTTCAATAGTCATGCTCTCTAGGTAGTTTGATTCTGTTATTTCAGTCAAACGTTAATGAATACTTTTAGTGATAATAATCATCATTAGCTTATGTTTCAATGAAGCACTTACTACAAACTTGTCATATATTTCACCAAAAAAACAAAATAGTCATATATTACATCTATTTTAGTCATAAGTTACCCTTTTAATAGTCATCTATTCTGCGTGGTTTACTTAAGGAGAGGGATATTGGATTTGACATTTTTATTCTTTCTAATTATTTGCAACTACTAATTATAGTAAATTGGTCCTTCTAGACTTCAGATGGGTAGAAAACAATAGATTTAAATCAAGGGTGAAGGGGGATAAGCATTCTATAAAAATTATGTGTTCTGATTTTAAAAGTGAAAAAAATGTATTAAATACAAACATAGTCATAATGGTATCGAACTGAACCGTTAAAACAATTTACGCTTAGGAATCTGTGTCCCAAATTCTTGTAGGGTTAACTGTTTGTACTTTTGCAACCACGTGTTTAGTGTTTGACTGCCTTTTCTTCTGGAAATGGTTTCAATTCTTTGTGGTCTTCCCTTTGTGACTGCTCATGTTGGATCCAAACAATTGTAGAGGAACTTGTCATCGCTCTCTGTTTACCCGTACCTATTGGTCACTCAATGCAACATGAAAGAATTAACCAATATTATTAGTCACTCATTGCAAATATTAATAGTCATATAAATTTACGTGGTTGTAATAGGCACATTCATTCTAGTACCCAAATTTACAGTATTTAATCATGTCTACATAACATCATTAGTCATATAGTAACAAAGGAATGATCAAGTAGCATTAGTCACCCATTGAAATTATTGTCAGTCATATTCACATAGTTGGAACATCGACACCTATTTAGAAACACGAGTTTTGCGTACATAGTCTCATGTGCAAAATATAATTACTCATACAATACATGTTTATCAAATATTATCATTCACTCATTAGAAACAATATTGGTCGCATTTGCATAGTTGTAACACAAATTTATGTAAATAGTCATACATTCAATACATTCAAAACATAATCAATCATATACTATAATCTTAAATGCAAAAAATTTATCAGAATATCATTACTTACCCATTGAAAATATTAATAATGACATTTATGTAGTTGTTATACCCAAATTTATTTTAGTACACAAATTTACTGTAGAATACTCATATATGCAAAACATAATTAGTATGTACCATACAACACCATATTAAACTCAATATCATTAGTCACCCATTGAAACTATTATCAGTCATACTTATGTAATTACGATTGAAGCGTTTTCTAAAATACAAATTTGTATACGTAGTGAGACATGCAAAATATAATTAGTCATATAAGACCATATTCAATAGAAAAATGATCAAATAGTATTAGTCATCCAATTTTAGTCATACTTACATGGTTATGTAGACGCATTTCGTCTAGAACACATATTCACATTGGCTATTCATACATGTAAAACAATTAGTCTTATAGCACTCACATTAAACAAAAACATGCCACTTCATTCGCTATCGCAACTCCAAACACTTCAAGACTGCATGTAAACAATTTGACCTTCTTTTGCCATAGATCCCTCCATATGTACATGTATTTTCATATCTTCGGTCCGCTTTCATCCAGTATATAATATTTCAAACAAATCCTAATTAGTACAAGATATAAATAAAAAGTAGAAGAATAAAACCAGAGAACTAACACAATTTTATGCGAATGATTTATGGATTTATTCGAACGTAATTTGCTTATCTTCACCAATATAGACGACGAACAAGGGAAGATTGAGCGTTGGCTTGGTTGAAGGATTCACCATAGATGAACGAATACAACAGAGAAAGACAGATGGTGAACGGCTGATGAACAGATAAATAGAGAACAATCAAGGAATGATTGAGGGACAACAATTGGGGGGAAAGGAGGGAGACAATGAAATAGAGAGAAAAAGGCTGCCAATGAAATGAACGGTGAAGAGAGAGAATTTTCCAGGGTTTTTAAAATGCGATTGCCCCTCAAACGCGTGAACAGGCGTGTGGGTTTTGCAATGTAAAAGAGGATGTGGCTTACGCGTCTCACAGTAAATTAGCATGAGATGGTCTCACACAAGATTGTTAAGAATAGATATTCTATTT